>PISX010009829.1:0-73670 GCA_004024625.1 Mellivora capensis | reverse complement strand
CAGTTTCTGTTTCTTTCAACATTGTTATATAATCCTTACTATGAAAACAACTCACACAAAGTCCTGCCACCCATACACTGCAGACATTTTCATCATTGCTGGTGGCTTTTGGTTTTTGCAATGGTATAAAATATGTTTGCGCACAACAGATTATTAACAGACTATTCTAGGTTGATGCCTTGTCTTCAAAATTATTTCTAATCATTACATGATATTCAAAAGATTATTATAAAGATTAAATTCAGGTAATCTTTGAGAGAATGAGTCTTCTCTGGATATGATTATGTGATTATGTCTCTAGTTGTTGGATATTTGTTTTGTTTCTAACCTCTTCACCAGGATAGTATTTTGAATTTTTTTCCCTCTGTGTCCATGGCCCCTCACCCAAACACAGATAAACTGTTCTTACTCTGGCCTAGAGGATGCGCAGGATTGGGCTAAAAGCACAGCTTTCTACATAATTTTTCTCTTCCTTTTATTTCCAAAGGCTTGAGGTGGGAGAGTGGGATAAGGAAGGATCAAAGGAGAGGGCAGTCAGGGGATCTGGGGAGAGGCAGAGGGCCTTGGAAAACGGAACGAGAACATGATTTCTTCTCCTCTCCTTGTTAGGGGTTGGTGGTACTGGGGAAAATTCCCCGCCAAGCGCCCTGGACTAAGAAAGAGAGAGAGAAAGAGAGAGATCAAGAACGTCAATAAAGTGGGAATCCAAGGTCTTCCTCCTGGTAGAAGAACTGGAAAGATAACAAGGCCCCACCAAGAGAGTTATGCATGGTGTGAGAGTGTGGAGACATAGTTCTGAGCTTTTTCAGTGATGCCTTTGCTTTCCACAAGATGCTGAAGCAACAGAGGCTGAGCTCTAGGGCATCTTGGGGGTGTGACAGTGGATAACTGAACACTAATCTCCTCCTGATGTCATGAGTCTTCAGCATCATGTCTGATCCTGAAACCCTGTACATGACTGTGGATTCAGGAAAACCCCCAATAAGTGATTTTCAGCTTTTCAAGACTATGAAAGAAATGGGTTTAAGTTGAACTCAAATTGAGTTACAGAAAACTAGGATACCTCTTAAAACCCATGTAAGTGAGCTAAAGTTCATACCCATCCCTAGATCATTTTTTTTTTAAGAAGGAATTCCTGAAGAATAATTTCTGGGTCAAGATAGATCAACATTTTTATATTTCTCGTTTCAAGGTTCCAGATCCTTTTCCAAAAGAATTACCTTAATTTACCCCAATATCAAGAACGATCAAAGGTACTACCTTTTACCATATATTCACTAGCTTTAGTTACTTGTATTTTAAAAGAAATTACTGCTAATAGTGAAAATGTTAATTTAATGAGTACTTCTTAAGTTACTGCAGAGTTTTACATTCCATGTATTATTTGTGAATTGACTTTGTCATGTTTATTCAGTTGTTGTTAGTGTATAATAATCAGCTTTGAGAAACTGTTTTTAAATAGCTGACTCTCCTTGTGGATAGTGTGCCCCACAGAATTTGCTACATCTTAAGCCTCCTTCCCTATCCAGACCCAGCCCCCCACCTCTCATTACTAGAAAATATGTCTTTCATCAAGTGCGTTCAGACCTGACTGACCACTTAAAAAGGCCAAGTTCTCCCTTTCAGCTGAGATCACAGGCTCTAATTAGGCAGCATCATGATTATAAGGAAATTATTCACTTATGAAATACAGAGGAAATGTAATAGGGAGTAAGGCAACCCATTGCATGACATAAATAGTTACAGACCCATGGGAGTTAGGATTGGCTACTATTGGCTGCACGTTTTCTAAAGGAAATAACCCAGATGAGAAAGGTACCTTGGGTAGAGACACACAATATAACCCTTATGTAAGCAAACCCACATCTTATTTATAAAAATGAGTTTAGAAAAATTACAGCCCCACCAAGTATGACTCAAGAGCACTTTCCTCGTTCAGCCCTGTCAAGTCTGAGGCCCGGATGGTGAGATTGAGAAGTGCACTGGTTGGGGGAATGCTCTATTTTTCTTCATGGACTCCTCTTGCTGGGAAATTCACTCATCCTTTAAGTAGCTTAACTCAGGTGTTACCTTCTCCAGGTACCTGCCCTTGACCAACAGGTGGAATGGGTGATCCTGATCTATGCCTTGGCAACCATGTAATCTTGTGTGTCTTTCCTTTGGGTCATTAACTTCTCCCTCTCAGCTGGACCCCTTCTATCAATAATTGGGCATGCCCCAGCCTCTTCCAATTTACAGACTCTCTGGAGTCCTCATTACCCTCCAAGCACTACTATCTTTTTTTCCCACTTCACTACTGAATTTCTTGAAAAAACTCTACCTTCAGTCTTCATTTTTCATTCTCCAACCCATTCCACTCTTGTTTTGCCCTATAATTCCATCAAAATGGTTCTCAATAGAGTTACCTTCATGTTGCTGCCTCCACAAAACCATGCTGAATTCTCATTGTACTCGACTTAAGGGCACCATTTATCACTTCTGACTGCTGACCCTCTGTCTTGATTTACTTTTTTTTTTTTTTTTCATTTATTTGACAGAGAGAGATCACAAGTAGGCAGAGAGGCAGGCAGAGAGAGAGGGGGAAGCAGGCTCCCCGCTGAGCAGAGAGCCTGATGCAGGGCTCGATCCCAGGACCCTGAGACCATGACCTGAGCCAAAGGCAGAGGCTTGATGCACCGAGCCACCTAGGTGCCCCATGTCTTGATTTACTCTTACCTTAGCTCAACGACACCCCATTTCACTTGACTTACTACCACCTTTCTGACTTTCCTCTTGAGCCTTCTTTGCATCTTTGTCCTGATCCCCAACTGTTGGCACTTTTCTCCTTAGCTCATCATCTCTATGCCCAGGATTTCATTCCATCTAAATTCCAATGTCTACTATATTGGAGTCTTACCTTCTACTCATCATTTTTGCATTTTAGCTTTGTATATCTGAACTCCAACATGGCTTCTTTCAAAAGCACCTTGAAATCAACAGAATCCAAGTAAATTCCTCATACCCTCCCCCAACCTACTCCTTTTCCAGTGTCCTTCACTTTAGAATGTTCTCCTTAAAAGTTATTTTTTATTTCTATTTTGTTTGCTCATGGATTTCTTAATTGACTGGATCTAAGTTATAGTTTTCTAACAGTCAAGAAG
Source organism: Mellivora capensis (assembly GCA_004024625.1). Classification (NCBI taxonomy): domain Eukaryota; kingdom Metazoa; phylum Chordata; class Mammalia; order Carnivora; family Mustelidae; genus Mellivora; species Mellivora capensis. Next base: position 70,530 of record PISX010009829.1, on the reverse strand, counting down.
AAAGCTTTATACTTCAGGAAATTTTTCTGGCTGATAATGTTTAAATCAAGATTGTTTCCTCAATTCTCCTTTCAAATGTGATTCATCAGTATTGTTAGGGATATATGAATTCCTTGAAAATTCTGAATTTTTTTTTACAGATTTTATTTATTTGACAGAGAGAGATCACAAGTAGGCAGAGAGGCAGGCAGAGAGAGAGGAGGAAGCAGGCTCCCTGCCTAGCAGAGAGTCCGATGTGGGACTCGATCCCAGGACCCTGAGATCATGACCTGAGCCGAAGGCAGAGGCCCAACCCACTGCGCCACCCAGGCACCCCGAAAATTCTGAATTGTTCTGAAGAGTTGATAGTTTCAAAGATCCATATCCTATTAACTTTGGAGCCAAAGCGTCTTCAGCACTGATGAAGCTAGATTTAAAGCAAATAAAGCAGAGTTCATTTAAAAAAAAAAAAAAGGAAGAAAGAAAGAAAAGATCTGATGCTTTGAAATGCTTCCAACTACGTCAAAAACAATCACAAAAGGCCTATTCTATCCCCTTTGTGGCTATGGGATAAAGCTGCAGTGGAAGAAGGTACTCAACTGGGACATATCTTAATCACGTTTCTAGCCAAACTCTTGCAAAAACACGTCAGCTAGGAAGATCCTGAATACTAATGACAATCCCTTATGTTTGCACAAGCAAACACATGCAAAAGGGATTGCTTTATCATTTGCAAAGCACTTTGCCATCCCTATCTTGTGGCTGCCCTGCCAGGTAGGGAGGGCTCTTTATATTTCACAGATGAGGAAACTGAGGCCCAGAGAGAGGTTAACATCATTCAGTTTGTAAAGTCCCATAGTGTTTAAGCCTCCTTGCAGGAGACTGCCTTTAAGTCTCTACATTTCTGGTCTAAGATTATACCTTCCCACTCCACCCCAACCTTGCCCCTTGTTCTCAGACTACAGGATCCCAGCCAGTATGCTATGCTGCCTCATCTCACCCCGGGGAAGAGGGCTGGTTGATTTTAGCAGAAGACAGAAAACATGGGAAAGACATAATTTAGGATCTGATCAATGGGAAGCATAAAATTATATTATTATAAATTAATAAAAAAATTAATATAAAATTATATTAGCCTGAAAATTAGGCTTCAAGGAAGAGAATAACAGGAGAGAAGACTGGAAAAGGTGCCTGGAGACAGAACAAGAGGGCTTCAGATGTTAGGCAGAGTGGTGTCATAGTGCATGCTCCCTCCACTTGGAGTGGCCCTATGCCTTCTTCCCACACTGCAGACTGTATATTCCAAAGTGGCTTTCTAACACAGTCTGTTCTAACTCTCACATCTAGGACCCCCCACCCCTTCCCCACAGCCCCCGGGACTGGGAAAAAATTTCAAAGTGGCTCCAAGTCCAGTCTGGGAACTGGGGAGCTAAGTCACAATAGTCCATGCTCATGTCCATACATCAAGTCCCCAAGCAATGCAGCCCTCAAATACTGGTGAACAGGAAGTTGACAGATGAGTATTCATGTTTTATTCTTTGATAGGGGATGATAGTAGGTGTTTCCTGCTGTTATCAGGAATTCCTTAGCAGAATTAATCTCTAGTTGTTTGTAATAGTAACTGATTTGCTAATACAACATTTATTTGCTTCCTTCTTTTTCCCCCTCTTTCTCCCACTTTCCTATAAGTATCTACTGACATTCTTCTGAAATATACCACTTGCACTCAAATCCTTATTTTAGGGTTTACTTCTGGGGAACTCTGGAGACAAAGGACTTTCAAAGTGCAGAGCTGGCTTGGCACATGTCCTTGATGAAATCTTTGCCCTAGAATAACAAAATGTTAAAACAGAATGGATCCTCTCAGTTTGGGATGAAGCTTTCGATAGCAGATACAAAATATGTGGCTAAAACTTCATGCAGGGTTTGCCAAGGGGGTGGTCTATGGGTTGTAGGACTCCCAGCCTGATCAATGATGATTGTTTCTATAACTTTGACTTGTGTATTGGGCTGAGAAGAAAGTTCTTTACAATGCTATGGTCTTTTCCCTGCTCTGACTCCCCAGTGGATGGTTTCTCATTTCAAGACTAGTGAGAGGACTTCAAAGAGTCCATCCAAGAGACAGGTCTGTGTTCCTGGACCCTGTGTCTCACCCACATCTGAGGCATCTCAACAAGAGGTGTTGCTATGTCCCCAGTGGTGGAGTGAAGAGAAGTGGCTACTTGAGAGCAAGATGTATCTCTGTGGGGTCATAAGCCAGGTCAGCCTTTTGTTTCAGGTTTTGGAGGTTTTGTTTTGTTTGAAGGTCTATACCCAAAGTGGGCCTTAAACTCACAACCCCAAGATCAAGAGTCACATGCTCTCCTGAATAAGCCAGCCAGGCACTCCAGGGTCAGCCCTCTTTTGGAGTATCCAGATGGAGGACTGTTTTAAAAACCCAAGAGGACTTCAGCCTGAGCCTCGTGGTGGTGGTTGTAAAGAGACCAGCTGCTGTGTCATGAGGACCCTGAAGCTGCTCCAAAGGGAAATTCACAGAGCTAAGAGCTGAGGCCTCAAACCAACCAATTTGAATTAGATAATTTTTGGGAACAGTCAACCCCAGTCAAGCCTTCATATGACTTACTCCCTGGCCCAGGGCTTGATAGCAGCCTCCTGAGGAACCCGGAACCAGAAGCACACAGCTAAGCTGCTCCTAGATTCCCAAACGTAGGAACCATATGAGGTAAAAATGATTGTTTTAAGCTGCTGAGTTTTAGGTTATGTTATGTATACACCTATGGTGCTATATAGAAACTCTTATTGTGAGAATTATAATCAGTTTCCCAAAGACGATCATGGAAGGAGTCCCAGAAGTACCCATTAGAGGAAAAGGGTTGGTTTTGAACATTTACCAATCCCTGAGGACACCAGTGGAAGACCACAACAGTTCCAATCTAGGAAGACCTTTTTTCCCCTCATTCCTCCTGCTGTAAATCTGCACACATCTCCCTATGCCTGGGCTGGCCAGCTGGGGAGAAAAGGAGAGGTAGGAAACAAGCATAGCGAAGATGCTAACCCCTCAAATCTGTGAAACAGGTTTCAACCTCCAATGAAATTTGGAATTTCAGACTATTCCACGGGGTTGGGTTTTTTCCCCTTACTGATATGAAAAAGAGTAGGCAGAAGAGTCAAAGGACATTGCCCCAATTTTTCACCCAATGGGTAGAGATGTAGCCAAACAGATGGAGTTTGAACAGACCCAGGGGCAAAGACTGAGGTCGTGTGTCCTGTGGTGGCGTCTTCTTCTATCCCTGTCCTTACTTTGGTGTCAAGGGTCCAAACAGCTTAGGCTCCATTAGCTCTTTGGAGAGTGAATGCTTGACTTCACATTCTTCATAGTATTTGATAAATATCATCTGTTCTCTTGGATCTCCATGTGAGAGTTAACCTCTTCCTATTCCATACTACTCTGGATCTTTGTGTTTTGGTTGTCCCTTTCTTCTGCCCTTCATGGCATCTTTTTATGTGATTCCTTAAGACATGTTTACTTATCTTGCTGTCCCACCAGATTGCAAGCTCCCTGAAGCTGGATCCAGTGTGATAAATGCTATCATAGAGGTAGGGGCACTGAGAATGCAGAGGGGAACGCTCCATGTTGTATTTGAGTTACTACAGATAACGTATGGCTGGAAAATGGTTCATACCTTCCAGGAGCTCCTGGGGGAGGGGAATGTAATAAGAAAATTTCCCTGAGCTGCTGGAGCCCGTTCAAAAATGAAAAAAAGGGAGACAGAAGAGTCCAAGATGGTGAAGGGGTGGGGACGTTAATTTCCTCTGGTCCCAGGAATTCAGCTAGATAACTATCAAACCCTTCTGAACACCTGCAATTCGACTGGAGATCTAAGGAAAAAATAGCTGCAGTGCTATGAGCAGAAAAGCGACCCCTTTCTGCAAGGTAGGTGGTGTGGAGAAGTGAATCTGAGGTGATATATGGGAAGACAGACTGAGCAGGGAGGGAGCCTCCATCAGCTGGCTCCCAGCAAGTCAGAGCAGAGAAGCACAAGAATCAGAACTCTTAGAAGTCTACTCTGCAGAGGGATGTGGCTCCAGAGGCTAAGCAGGGGGTGAAACTCTCACTGGGACAGTGTGGTCCCAGGACCAGCAGGGTCACAGAAAGACCAGGGGTGTCTGAGTGTGGCAGAGCTCCCAGGTATCATCGGAGCAGGGAAGCCGGCTGCAAAGAGTGAGCCCAGGAGTGTGTTCTCTGCTCAGGATTGCCATAAACTGTGCACCATGGCACAGTCCCGTGGCTGCTCTCTGAGCAGGAACCCAACAAGTGGCAGAATGGAGGAGAACCCCCTTTCTTTCTGAGAGGAACAGCATAGGTTCACGCTACAGAAGTCTGCTGGATTTGGAGGCTCCAAATTGGGCCAGTTGCCAGAGATAGAAACACTTGGTCACAGGCTGGGTGAGCATGGCGTGCAGCCAGAGACCAGGGAGACAGGAGGGATTGACTGCTTTTCTCTGAGGGTGCATGGAGGAGTGGGGTCCCGAGCTCTGGGGCCAGAAATTGGGAGGCTGGCTTTGTCCCGCTGGTACTCCAAAGCTGTGCAGAAACCCTTCAGGAACACCAGCTCCCAAGAGCAAACCCAGCAGATTACTTAGCCCGGCCCCCGGCAAGGGCGGTGCAATTCCACCTCCAGCACAAACACTTGAGAATCACTACAACAGGCCCCTTCCCAAGAAGATCAGCAAAAACATCTATCCAAGACCAAGTTTCCCGATCAAAGAGAACTGTGGACCTCCTGCACCAGGGGGATACAGCACATAGAACTCATAGCTTTTTTTCCCCCGATTCTTTTAGTCTTTAAACTTAAAAAAAATTTTTTTCTTTCTTTCTTCAGTTCATTTATCAACTCTTTTAAAATCCTTTTTAATTTTCAGTTTTATAGTTACATTCTGTCCCTGCATTGTATTTAATCTTACTTTTATATACATAAATTTTTCTTTATAATTTTAGGATGCAGTTTCTTCTAACAGACTAAAATACACCCAAAATCTAGTGTACAGCTCTATTCTATTCACTTTTCTGATCATATTGTTTTTTTGTTCTTTTTTTTATTTTGTTAAAGTCTTTTTAAATTTTCATCTTTACAGTTACATTCTGTCCTTTCAGTGTATTAAAATTTTTGCATATATGAGTTTTCCGTTCTTTATAACTTTGGAATGTAGTTTCTTCTAACAAACTGACCAAAATACACTCAGGAGGTAGTGTATTGCTCTGTGCTTTCCCCCTTTATATCCCTTCCTTTATTGTTGGTGGGGTTTTTTCCCCCTCTTTCCCCCCTTAATTTCTATTTTACAGTTACATCCTGTCCTTTCATTATATTTAATTTTACATTTGTACACATACAAGTTTTATTCTTTACAATTTTGAGATCTAGTTTTCTAAAACAAACCAAAATACACACAAAATCCAGCATCCTGTTCTATTCTGCTCTCTTGTCTAATTATATTCCACATCTGCACCCGTGTTTGTAGCAGCAATGTCCACAGTAGTCAAATTATGGAAAAAGCCCAGATGTCCATCAACAGATGAATGGATAAAGAAGATGTGGGGTGTGTGTGTGTGCGTGTGTGTGTGTGTGTATATATATATATATATATAGAGAGAGAGAGAGAGAGAGAAATGAACTATTACACAGCCATCAAAAAATGGAATCTTGCCATTTGCAAAGATGTGGATGGAACTAGAGGGTATTATGTTCAGCAAAATAAGTCAGAGAAAAACAATTACCATATGATCTCACTCATATGCGGAATTTAAGAAACAAAACAGAGAATCATAGGGGAAGAGAAGAAAAATAAAACAAGACAAAACCAGGAGGGAGACAAGCCATAAGAGACTCTTAATCTTAGGAAACAAACTGAGGGCTCCTGAGGGGAGAGGGGTGGAGGGATGGGGTAACTGTGATGAGCATTAAGGGAGCACGGGATGTGATGAGCACTGGGTGTTATACACAACTAATGAATCACTGACCATTATATCAAAAACTAATAATGTGCTGTATATTGGCTAATTGAATTAATATTGAATTTAATATTGAATTTAATATAAATTGAATTTAAATAAAGAAAAAATTGAATTTAAATTAAAAAAAGTTTTTAAAAAATGAGAAAAAATGGTATGCACTTGAGGTCAGAGGCCAAGTTCATAAGAAGCAGGCAGGTCACCAGTGAACATGCACAGAATTGACTAAGTGCACACCCTGAGGAGAAGTACAGTTGACAGAAGACAGAAGTCCAAGATGCCAGAGAATGGAGAACCAGGGTCTGAGAGGCAAGTCCAAAAACAGGGTTAACAGGGACTCAGGTTTATTCAGTAGGTCTCCAGGATGTGGCATGCAGACATTCTATGGTGATTACAAAGGACCAAAGCCATGCCCCCTAACCCCATGCTCTTTAGCTTAATGGCATGGTGCCTTAATTTTGGTGCAATAGTCAGATCTACAAATAGGGAGGATTTGGGACTGCAGTCTGGATCAGGAGGGGATACGTGAAGTACATTTGGAGAGTTTTGTACAAAAGATTAAGACCATGGAAATTGTTAAAATGACCATTGACATCGATGAGGGCCAAGAACTTCACTGTCACAGGCATTGCTTAGAGAACTGCCCCCAAAAGCTTTGCCAAAAAGAAAAAAAAAAGAAAAGGTACCTGGACAAGCTGAATGAGCTCAATTTAGTCAACAGGCCAACTTAGTGATCCCACGGCATCTCTGGACCCTCACGTGTAGTGGGTCATTCCTGGGCTTTCATTAAATTGGCGCCAGCCCCAAGGAGGAAACCAAAGCCTCATCAAGACCTCCAGAGGTGGTTATTGGGCTAGGGAACAGGTCCCTGCATAGGCCTGCTTCAGGCATGGAGACCATGCTGACAATACTAGAATGGAGGGGAGGCCACCCATGCTGTGATCACTCCCACCGCTTTCACCATGACACTGTAGTGCCTTGCCTTCCCAGCTGACCCTTTCCTCAGCCTCCCCACAGGCTCCCTTCCCAAAGTAGGGTGCTGCCACTTGCCTTGAAAGCTTCAGAGCCTGTCTGATTGGCAGCCAGCTACAAACCATCAAGCCTCCTGATTAGGCATTTGAAAGGGTGGGGCACTTTAATGCAATGATTGACAATGGCTTCTATCTCACACACCTGCTGCTTTAAAATCCCCATAAAATGTCAGCGGGGAGTGTAAGTGATATACAGCAGCAGTGCTGCCCAGGGTAGGAATGTTAAGTGCTAGGAGATGGGAGTGTCTGAACCTCAGCTACTGAAAAGGAAACAAAACAAGCACCCAGTCTGATACATTTCTAGAGAGAGAGCCATCAAGGCGTATTTCACCAATCCCAGCTCGCCAGCCCAGTAAGGGAGTCTTAGCACTGGCAATCACTGCTAAACCCTGCCTGGTGGTTGCTACGTGACTGCCCCAAGATCGTTTGTCCCCAGCTCCCGCTTCCTGGGGACCAGGTCCGGCAGCTTCCATGGGGGTCATTTAGGCTTGCTTTGAGTTGGAGGGACTCTGAGTGTGTGTTCTTGGTGCACCTATGGGTAGGACCTGCTAGGTAAGTGGCTCTGGATGACTGTTACCTTGTAGTCAGGTCGGCAAACCCATGTGGCCCAATAGTAAAATCAACCCAGGCACAAACTTACCCTAGTGCCAAATGTTCCTGTCTGGGTGCCTGAAGGCGAGAGGAGGAGGACAAAGATACCAGGTAGATCTGAGATTGAGGGCAGAGGAATTAGGCACAGAGGTAGATCACCAAAGTTGGGAGATAACCTGAGCACAGTATAAAAAGGTGATCTTTGATGTGGGAAACAAAGAAGAAAAATTATTAAGTTTCCTTACTACCTACAGCCCACTGACAAGTCCTTGAAACAGAGTGGCATTCCTCTAGGGACTCAGCTGCCTGGATGTTCATACTTTGCTAAGGGCAAAAGGCAATCCTAGCCCAACCCCCAGGACCCTGTAAAGTCTTCTTTAACATAAAAATTCCTTTGGAAACTTCCTTTATCTTTCTATGCACCCCCCTCCCCCCAAAGATAGATGTTGGCAATCATCCTCTAAGCATATGACCCACCAATATACATCTGAAGGGTCTCATGACTGGGTTTTTTTTTTTTTTTATTAAACAGTAATAATGACCTTTCCCAACAATAGCTAGCCCCCTCCAGATCCTGGAAACCTTGTTTCCAAAATACCTGGGAGTCTTATGCTGTTCTTACCCCCACTCCCAACTTGAAAATAATATAATGGGCCACTCCTCATGACCCCAGGGCAGCTCTTTCTTCCCATGGGTCCTTTCCTGTGGTGCTTTGATAAAACCACATTTTTACACCAAAGACATCAAGAATTCTTTCTTCAGCCTCAAACCCTAAGGTCTTTCCTACAGTTTTCAGTCAGGTGGAGTTTAATGGGAGGAAGTGGGGAAGGAGCAGACCTCCAATATTGCTCTAGAAGGCAAGAGGCAAGGCGAGCCTAGTTCATGTTTTCTATCTGGTGTGGAGGGAAGGGGCTATTCCTGGGTAGTTACCTATAAAGAACAGGTAGTATGAACTTTATGCTGTGGGGTTATGAATGAATTAAGTTCTGTTAGTATCAGGTACTGTGCTGTCTCCTGGGGCTACCATAGCTCAGACTCACTCTTCCTGCCCTCACAGAGCTAAGCAGATATTAATTAACTGAGTAGGTCTAGTCCAGTCTTATGAGTGACTGGTGGGATGGGAAAGCACAGAGAACTTTGGGGATATTGAATCTGAGGGGAAACACGGAATCCTGGGAACAGCAGAAATCTATTATTTTAATTCAACAAGCATTTATGAGCACCTGCTGTATGCCAAGTGCTTCTAAAAGGAATGGGAAATTCTACCTACTGTAAACAGTTTAAGGACTAAGTTTCAGTTTCTTCTCCTTTCTGGGTCCAGCTACGCAAAGGTAACAACAGAATGTCCAGGAACAGAGCAAAAAAAAAAAAAAAAAAAAAAAAAAGTAGGTGTGTTTATATACTTAGGTTTTTCTTTCATTATAAGATATTCCAAATAAGAAAACAACAGATGTCCAGTAACGTCCATCATCCTCATTTAATAGTTACCAGGCTGCAAAGCGTGCATCTCTTTCTGTTTGAGCAAGTAACATGGATACCTCCAGCCTGCTCGCTTCAGGGATCAAAGCTCTCCTAAATTTGCTAGGATTCTGAACATTTTTAGACCTGTTACTTCATCTGCACGACAAATGTCCTCTCCCTATCAATGACTTGTCTTGCCACTTCAAGTATGTTGGTTTTGTCCAATAGATGGTTATTTTTTAAATTTTATTAGTCTCTCCTTTTAGATTTACTTTTTGTGGTTTGATGAAGAAAATCTTTCCCTACCCTGATGTCATTAAGTACTTTCTGTTGCCTTCTAATAGTTTAAGATTTGCTTTCATCTTTACAGCTTTAAACTTTCCAAATCTTGTTTTTTCATGAAATTTGAAGATCTAATCTTATTTTCCTCCCTACATAGATAGCCAGTTAATCCAGTATCATTTGGCAATCAGCCCTTCCTTTTCCACCAGCTTTGAATGCCCTTTCTCATATTTACGATTTTTCATTATATGTGTAGATCCACTTCTAAACATTTTTACGGCTTGTCTACCCCTGTGTCAATACCATAGTGTTTTAGTTATTATACTTGATAAAGTAAATCTGAAGTGGTCAGATTTTCAGTTTACTAATTCTTCATTTGCACCTTTTCCATGTTGTTCATTGTGTTTATAATCTCCTATTTCATTGATTCTTTTTTTTAATTTATTTTTTTTAAGATTTTATTTATTTGACAGACAGAGATTACAAGTAGGCAAGAGAGGCAGGCAGGGAGAGAGAGGAGGAAGCAGGCTCTCTGCGGAGCAGAGAGCCCGATGTGGGGCTCGATGTGGGGCTCGATCCCAGGACCCTGGGATCATGACCTGAGCCGAAAACAGAGGCTTTAACCCACTGAGCCACCCAGGCGCCCCTTTTTAATTTATTTTTATTTCTTTTCAGCGTAACAGGATTCATAGTTTTTGCACCACACACAGTGCTCCATGCAATGCGTGCCCTCCATAATACCCACCACCTGGCTCTCCCAACCTCCCAGCCCCCGCCCCTTCAAAACCCTCAGGTTGTTTTTCAGAGTCCACAGTCTCTCATGGTTCATCTCCCCCTCCAATTTCCCCCAACTCCCCTCTCCTCTCCATCTCCCCATGTCCTCCGTGTTATTTGTTATGCTCCACAAATAAGTGAAACCATATGATAATTGACTCTCTCTGCTTGACTTACTTCACTCAGCATAATCTCTTCCAGTCCCGTCCATGTTGCTACAAAAGTCGGGTATTCATCCTTTCTGATGGAGACATAATACTCCATAGTGTATATGGACCACATCTTCCTTATCCATTCAACCTTGGAAGGGCATCTTGGTTCTTTCCACAGTTTGGCAACCGTGGTCATTGCTGCTATAAACATTGGGGTACAGATGGCCCTTCTTTTCACCACATCTGTATCTTTGATTCTCTTGATTCTCTCCCACGTTGGCCTTTTCTTCCATAGTGTCTTAGATTTTGCTAGATCATTTCTGCAATAACAATCTCAAACTCTTGATGACTTAAAAAACCAGAATTCTACTCAGTATGCTACATGCTCTGAAAAGAAGTGGGGACACGCTCTGCCCCACAAGGCCCATCCTAAATCCAAACTGATTTTGAAGCGTCAACATTTTGTCTTTGCATCAGTTGAAACAGCAACAGTCAGCCATGGCAGACAAAGAAAGCACGGGCTGCGAACTGAGTGTCTGTGTCCCCCCAAGTTCACATGTTAAAGCCCAACCCCCAGAGTGATGGTTTTTCAAAATGGGGACTTTGGCAATAAGAGTTAGATGAGGTCACGAATGTGGGGCCTACATGGTAAAATTAGTGCCCTTATAAAGGACACCAGAGAGCTGTCCCAAGAGGGGCACAGTAAGAAGGCAGCATTTGCAAGCTAGAAAGCAGGCTCCTGCCAGGGAACTGCATCTACCTGCACCTTGATCTTGGACTTTTCTGCCTCCAGAACTGTGAGAAAACACATTTCTGTGGTTTATGCCATCCATTCTATGGTATTTTGTTATGGCAGCCTGAGGTGACCAACATAACATGAAAGTCATGAGCTTTAAAGTGCTTTGGCCCAGAAGTGACACACATTGCTTCTCATAACAGACTATTGGCCAAAACAAGTCATTTTTCCACCCTCCTCTAATGAGGCTAGGAAATACATTCTTCCTGGAGAGTAGGGGAAGAACCAGATATTGGTACATAATACCAAAGCCTGCCTTAGCTTTCTTTCTTCCTTCCTTTCCTTCTTTAAATTATATAAAATTTCCTTGTTTAAATTATATAAAAACACAAATCACATTCTATCCCTTCCAGTTTAAAAAAAATTTTAATTATCCCTAATTTGGAGGATGAGATCTTTAACTCTTGATTCATAATCATTTCTTCTTTGTCTTTACATTTTCAATTTACAATTTACATTTACATTACATTTACATTTACAATTGTAAGCTGATCTTTCACTCTTTCCCCCTACTTGAAGGAATCCTGTTGTTTTTCAGAGTATATTCCCAGCCCAGTGTATTTGTTTCATTTGTTCATTTCCTTCTGCCATAAATTCCAAACTATTACTGGCCAGGATTATTTTTATGTTACTTGATTGGTGTAAGGATTCCTAATTCCCATGAGTAATTATAATTCTGACTCTGAATAAGAGCTAGACAGGCCTTGTGTTCTAAAATTTTCAGGGAGAATATTTCCCATTCAGAGTCCAGGTAGGGAAAGCAAGCTTTCTTGCCCTCTCCCTTTTCTAGTAGGTATACTACTTTCACAGCATTTTTAAACTAATGTTGCAGCTTTTTAAGGCTTACTTTTATGCAGAGGTCTTGGTGCCAACAATTTTCCACCTTTTCCACCTCCCACCCCTCCAACCCCATGGCAATTAACCCCTGGTGTTAAATGCCCTAGCTACATAATTAGTGATTTTTATAATTTTTGTTTCTGACATAGGATTTTTCTTATGAAACAGAACTAGTTGTCATTCTTAATCCAGTTTCTAAGATTAGTGAGAGTTGGTTTAATTATAGTTCTTAATGTTGCCAAAATCAGAGCTTCTAAAAGGAATGAATTAGGCATTTAATAATTTATGAATTATGAAGCATCTCTTCTTTATCTGGTGCTATAGAAGGTTCTAGTAATCCATTATATACATGGACTAATCCCAGCTCTTGAATTGTTCCTGGTCTAGTGTGGGGGGAAATCAATACAGGACAAATGCTCTAATAAAATGAGGTGACAAGAAAGGAACCATTCTCAAAAAGGTGGCTAGAAGTCCAGATACTGGGTTTTAGAAGATAATTGATGTTTTTTTCCTCAACTAGTGATATTTTCCTGGGGTTGTTTTTACACTAGTCATTTTTGTGAATTTTTTTTCTGAGACATTAAGATTCTGAAAGAAAGGAACTAGCACATCTCAGGGCTCAAAGTAAGTGTGAAGTTCGTAACATCATTATCAAGCTGGTAGCAGCTCCCTTGAATTGAAGCTCAAATATAGAGACATTGAAAACATGGCTGCTTCTAACCCTGGTCCTATGGCTGAAATTGCCCAGGCTGATTAGTAATCACAAGGATTTTTAAATTTGTGTTTAATTATATTTTAACTTTAAAATGTAAATAATTTAAGAATTGATGATAAAGTTTGCCATAAAATAGAGCTTTCAATGCTGAAGACATCCATTGCTTTTTCATTTTTCAATGAACCCTTCTAAATCACTACCCATCAATTTTACTGCATTATTCAAAGTCTAACTTTAAAAATTTTCCCTAACCATACATCATGGACATTTTCATTAAAGATGTAATTCAGAACATTCAGTTGTTAACTGCACTGTGCTCTAATTTTTTCCATTCCCATTTCTGTAATGTCTGTTTAAGCTAGTACACAAGTTGAAATTTTGATCCAAATAATAATTTTGACAAAATTTAAAATAGTTGCAGCTGTGTATCATTCTCATTACTAAATTATCTATGATAAAGTTTTTCCAAAATGCCAAAAGAGCATTTTCTTTATATTCACTTTGTTCAGTATCTAAGAGAATGGATATATGGCTGTGAAAATTCTGAAAGATTTTTATACTCAATGTTCAGTCAAGTTTGGTATTGGAAACCCTGACAGGTAACTTCTTAAGAGTTGTTTTTAGTAGAAGCCATCTCTTAATAGATTAATTTGTCTGAAAGAAGATACAATTTTTCTTTTAGGTCTGAAATAGTGCGACTTCGCCGTGCCTTAGTATTCGTGCCTTAGTAAGTCAGAGTAATCATGAAATATTACAGTACTGGCATAGATGATCTTATTTCACACTCAAATCTAAGGTAGGTATTACTATCTTGCATTTGAAGAGAAGGAAACAGAGGACGACCTTCAATAATGGTAGCTGAAGAGGTTGGGGTTTCCTTTCTACAACCAAGAACTATAAAACTGGACAAAATTGTCAAAAACAATCATTTCAGTTCACCAGGTGTTGACTAAAGGCAGACAAAAAAAATTGAGAAGCATTTATTCTTGTGGTCTCTTGCCTGGGTTTGCTCCTTGCTCCCTCTCTCCCTTCCTCACACCAGAGTACTAGGAAGAACAGTAGCTTTGTCAGCCTGGGATTGACTGAAAAATCCAACAGCTTTACTGCCAGAAGCAATTAATTCAAGTAGGGACAGGAAGCAAGAACTTTTGGCTTTGCCAGCTAAAATGGCAGACTTAATTGGAAATGGATGGGGGAAATCCCACAGCTGTGTAAGACCAAGGTTGCCATTCCAACCTGGAATGAGTGACAGACCATTCAGAAACTTTATGGAGAGTTTGTGGAAAGGAGACAGTCATGTAAAAGCTGAGATAAGCTTTTCCACACTTTTCTTCTGTCTAGAAAACTACATATGCATAGGGGAGACCAAGGAGCCTGGTAAAAATTTAAAGCCAAGGTACACTTGAGAATTGCCTGAAACTTTAAATGCATTCCCTAACCCATACAGAACTGACAGTGGGTGAGAGAATCCAGATGTTAGATTTCCCAGATAAAAACTCCAAAGCAGCCATTATAAATATGTAAGCTATGTTTAATAAATTAAAGGAAAATATCTTAATAATTCAACAGGGAACCTAAGAAACTGAAAATACATTTTAGAAAGAACCAAATGGAAACGCTAACTTGCAAAATAAAGTTGAAATGAAAAATTCACCAGATGTGCTCAATAATCAATGAATTTGAAGATGGATATAAATTATTCCAATAGGATAGGAAAAGAAGAAAAATCATCAAAGTGTCAGACATTTATACAAAAATGTCAGATATGGCAATATATGTATAATGGAGTTAGGAAGTTAGAGATAGAAAAAGATGGAAGAAAATATTTGGAGATATAATGCTCTGTACTTCTCAGATTTGATGAAAAACTATTAACTTAAAGATCCAAGTTTAGTGAAACACAAAAAGGAAAACAAAGGTAATCACACCTAGACAAGTAATTTAATTGCTGAAAACCAAAGCAAAGAAAAATCTTGCTTAAAACTCATCATATATAGACCAAAAACAAAACAAACAAACAACAAATTTGCCATGAAATGAGATATTCAAAGTGTTGAAAGAAAAAAAAAAAATCAGAATTCTATACCCAGCAAAACCATCCTTCAAAAATGAAAGTGAAATAAAGACACTTTCCAAATAAACTAAAACTTAGGGAATTCATTGTCAGCATAATTCCCCTACAAGAAATACTAAAGACTGTCCTTTAGGTTGAAAGGAGATGATATCATGTGGTAACTTGGATCCATAGTAGGAAGTGGAGAGCACCAGAATATCCACTATTTTTGCTTTTTTTCTTTAAACAACATAAGCAATAGCTATAATTCAATATTATCATGTTTATAGCCTATGTAGTTGCTATATCTATGAACACTAGCACAAAAAAAAAAAAAAAAAAGGGAAGGAAATGGAGCTATATTGATCCAAGTAGCAACTATCTTTTGTAGGAACCAAGTCAGCATTAACTTGAGTTAGATTGTGATAAACTAAAGGTCAATATTTAAATTTCTAAAGAAGCCCTGAAAAATATCTCAGAATTACATTTAAACTATCAGAGTAATTAAAATGATACACTCAAAATATTTGTATAACACAAGAGAAGGAAATGAAGAGAAAGAGGAACAAAAAGGTCAAACGGAATATAGCAAAGTGGCAGATTCTTATCAATAAGGGCATTAAATGTAAATAGATAAAACATTTTAATCAAAGGCATACATTGTCATAAGGAATGAAAAAGCAAGATTCATCCTTAAATCTTGAATTTATAGATACCAATAAGGTGAATTTTTTAAAAAGACAAACCATACAAACAGCAATCATAGGAGAGTTGGAGTAGTTTAATTAATCTCAAACAAAATAGACACAAAAAATATCAGGGACAAAGAGGGCAATTTCAAAATGATAAAAGCATCAACAAGTCAGGAAAATATAAGTTATAAATGTATATGCACCTAAAAACAGGACTCCAAAATACATTTTAAAATTGAGTAAACTGAATGAAAAGAGAAAGAATTGAGCAATTATAGTTGGAGATTAATTAGGGTCTTCCAGAGAAAAGAAATAGGAGGTGTGTGTATATGTGTGTGTGTACATAGTATATCTCTATATACATGTGTATATATATATACACACATATGTATGTGTATATATACATATATATCTGTGTATATACATATATGTGTGTGTGTATATATATATCCTCTAAAAAGTGCATTATAATAAATTTTATATAAGGAATTGGCTCCCATGACTGTGAAAGCTGAGAAGTCTCAAGACCTACAACTGTGAAGTTGGAGACCCAGGGGAGCTGGTGGTGTAGTTCCAGTCCAAGTCTGAAGGCTGAGAATCAGGACAGCTGATGGTATAAGTTGCAGTCCAAGGTCAGTCCAAGGTCAAGGCTAATGTCCCAGCTGAATAGTCAGGGAGACAAAGTTTCCACACACTCAGTTTTTTTGTTCTATATGGGACTCATCTAATCAACTGAAGACCTAATCACATCAGGGAGAGCAATCTACTCAAGTTAACAACTCAAATGTTGATCTTGTCCAAAAACACTCTTGTGGACACACCCATAACATTTGGCCACATGTCTGGGCACCCCATGGACCAGTTAAGTTCACACATAAAAGTAACCATTGCAGAGATTTCAAAACTCATCTCTCAATAATTGATGTAATAACTAGACAAACAGTAAAGATAGAGACCATTTAAACAGTGTGATGAACCTACTTGGCATTTCCTTTTATTAGCTGCCATTTGTGTTACATGAGAGGGTTAGTCTGGTCGAAAAGCACATAGTGGAGATAAATAGGGCTACCAGATAGGTTATCTCTGAGTAACTTGTAGTGCAACCAGACAATGAGAGCATTACAAGAGGTGGGCATAGGCCAGGAAGGTGGCTTAGTAATCAGGTCACATCTTGTATACCAGCTCTGCAGCTGGACTGACTTGATATTGAAGACCTCAGTCACTTACAGTAGATGGTATCCTTGTACCCAGTTTCTCACCCTCCTCCTAGTACAGGATTATGCATAACAAGGATTATACAGATCTACCTATAGCCATGCATATACAATGTTTCCCTAGTGGGGGGGTTGTAATTCCCTGTAACACAGACATCACACATAGCTCTGTGATTTGATTTAGCCAATGGAATGTGAGAGAAAGGGACATACTCCTGTCCACACAGAAACTTGAAGAGCTATTCTGTGGTTCAACCTTCCAAGAATGGCATATCCCAGATAGGGTCTGCTTCTTTAGCCTGAATTCCAGAATAAAAAGACACACAAAAGCAGTTTCAGCTGACCCAAAACATGACCCAGAATGGAGCCACGGCCTATCTGAAGCCAGAACATACTGTGAGTGAAAAATAAGTTTTGTATCATGGCAATGTTGTTTGTTGTCATGGGATAATGTGACTGATAAGTCTTGATCCTGGGCACTCCAGCTGATGCCCCTACCCCAGTGTGGTAGACACTGGGTAGAATGTTTTCCCAGTCAATTTCCTATGCTACAGAAGAGGTTACAGATCCACACATTAGGGCCATGGAAAGCCATACTGATATTTTATCTCCCTATCACTTTTGGCCATAGCTAGTCAAAATGTACCAAATTCTCTCTTTTGAGAATTTCACCCAAGGCCTGGAGCCTAGAAATTGGGAGCCAGTTTCACTGAAGGGCTTCCAGAAAAGGTCTATGAAGTCCTGCTGGCCCCTGGAAAAATCTTTATTCTTACCTCATTCTGCTACTTTCTTAATTTCTCTTGGATTCCATTGGCTATCCCAGAATTCTTAAAAAGAAAGAAAAAGAAAAGAAAAACAAAAGAAAAACCTACCTTTAGACTTAAGCCAGAGCTAGTTGGTTTGCAACAAAAAGAACCTTAACTAATGTTCCAAGCTCCTAAAACTACCCCGATATTACTCAAATGTCTTCTTTAAATGTTGACTCAGCCAAAGCCAGATCCTGCCAGGAGATGTTGAAGGTCCTACAGTGGCCGGAGATGTTGAAGGAGCCGTGGGTTAAAGGAATTGGCCACCCTTTCAGTCTGGCCAGGAACAAAGCAGAGTCTGGAGTTTCCAGATTCCATCCTTGCATTTCAATCTCCACCTGAACAATACTGTTTATCCTCCTCACCTCCCTAAATAATGTCCATGTTTCCACCTGACCTGGTGCATCCTTTCCCTAGATCACTGGGACACCTGCTCCATACAGAACCCTTGCTATGAGTGATCCCTGGCACGGTTGTTTTTGGCCAGGTGGGGCTGCATATTTTCAGTTAGAGTTGCACATCATTACCTGCATTTGGGGCAGTATTCCAACCTAATGCATTAAAATATAATTGCCTTTATCAAGAGAAAGAACAGGCATGCATTAATACAAGGTTTTGCAAAGTCAAGGACAGCTAACACATGAGATCTTGTAAGAACAAGGCTTAGAACTTCTTTTACTGGAATTTTCACATTTTCTTCTCTTCTGGGCATCTGAAGATAATATCCAACCCACAACCAAATTTTCTCTAGGATGCTGGCCAGATTTCTGGATGAAAAGCAGTTTTAGCTGTTGATAGAATGAAGGAGATCGTTCTTCTCACAGGGCTCCAACCAATATCCCGATCACCCCTATGAGCTTTAGATCCATGTACCTAAATACCTGCTGGATTGTTCCGGTTTGGAGGTCAGTCCACAAGGTCTAAGCTCAGTTTGGTGCAAACAAAATCCACAACACCTCTTCATCCCCAGAGCCCACCTCTCTGAAGAGGGATTTGATGTTGTTACCACTATCCACCCATATAAGCCAGTTAGAAATTCCTCTACCATCCTTGACTCTAACCTTCCCATGACATTCCAGACCAATTACTGCCTGTTCCTCTTGACTTTCCAAAGAGTTTGAGCCTAGTACTCCACTGCCTGGATAGAGATGGATATTGCTGAATCATTAGGTGACTCTCTAACCTCTTCCCTGATTAACCACTTGCAGTAATACCCCTTCTCCAATTATTCATATTGCTACAAAGACATACATGGAATGAGGCTACTCATGATAAGTCTTTGAATTTGACACTCTAGGCAATACAAACAATACAAAATACAAACACTGTAGAAGGGCCTTTCAGAACCTCCAGTTATAAACCTTATCTAGTTTTCAAGTATGAGTGAATAAAAGGATAGAAACCTTTTATTAATGGCACAAAAAAGCCAAAGTTCTGAGAATTCTGCTCTTCTCATGTCACACATTTAGCTCATGCTCAAGTAACAAGAGCGGACACAGAGAAACTGAAGTCCCTTCTTTGAATTTCAGATTTTTAGCACTCCTTATTTTCTGTCCCAAGAAGAGCCGATTGTTGGACTACTACATGCTGGTAAGTGGTCCAGTTAGGGAAAGCTAGATTAGATCACTGTTTTTGGAGGTGACGGGATAGAGAAAATAGATACAGGAGTGTTCTTCCTAAAGGGAATAGAAACTTCTATTTCCCAATACCACTGTTGTCTGTGTGGTCTTAAGACAGCCTGCAGGATGCCTGCAGCACCTTGACCAACCAGATCTTTCTTATGGACTTGCCAGCAGGCTAAAGTGAGGGTCATATGTACGCATCCTTGCTCTTGATCTCCCTTTCAGGATCCTGGGAACAACTGCTCGGACAACACCTGCCATGCTTGCCAATGATTGTTGTTTCTCACGTTTTTGTTTTTTTTTTTTTTTTCCCCTCCTAAGAACAGGTCTGAACAACACAGTTCTCCACCCAACACTTGATTTTGTGGGCACAGGCTGTGTGGAGCTCTTTCTCTGCCTTTTCTCGTATGTGTCCTAAACACCTTGTCTCCTCTGTGGAAACCCCACGAGCTCCAGTTCAAGGTCACCACCACCGATCCCAACCCCGCCCCCCCGACGCCAGAATTAATTTCTGCCTCCTTTGGCTTACGCTGCAATTGACATAATGCTCTAAGTTAGCACTTTGTTTTTGTTTGTTTGGAGCACAGGGATCAGAGGTGCACAGGGAGAGAAAGAATCTTAAGCAGGCTTTACGCCCAGTGTGGAGCCCGACATGAGACTTGACCTCGCCACTCTGAGATCATGACCTGAGCTGAAATCAAGAGTTGGAGGCTTAACTGACTGAGCCACTGAGGCACCCCAAGATTTACAATGGTAATTTTTGGGTATATTAAAATGTAGTCCAAGTATTTTTATGGGTACTATCATTTGCCCCCAGTTTGAAATATCTGATATATTTTTAGAAGATAAAATTCACCACATAGATGGTCAATGATTAATTGTACCAAATTTAGATGTTTCAGGAGTGTAGGTATTCTCAGTTATTTGGTTGCAGTACAGAACGCGTATTTATCCAATTAGAAAGAGGAGCTTCAAATGATTTCTATTTGCAATAGCACACGAATAGAAAACTGGCATTATTTAGCTATTCGCAAATTTTTTTCTTCTGCTTATGATTAGATGAGGTCATAAAAGTGGGGCCCCCATGATAAGAACAGTGAGATTAGAGGTCTCTCTCCCACCCTACCCTCATATTCCCATTTGAGGACACAGCAAGAAGGCACTTTCTGTAAGCCAGAAAGCAGGTTCTCATGAGGAAGCAAATCTGCCAGCACCCAGCCTCCAGAACTAGGAGAAATAAATACCTGTCATTTGTCACTCGGTCTGTAGTATTTGTTATAGCAGCCCGAGCAGACTAAGACAGGGGCTGTTCTAAGCCAGATGAGGAAACTGAGGGACTGATCACCTTAGAGTCAGAGCCAAGAACTGAAGCTACTTGACCTTCAATCCTCAGGTCCAACATGCCAGGCTCCACCACCTTTCACTCAGTGGTGCGTTTGAAAGGCAGTTCTATCACCAGATTGTCTGGGAAAAGGCAAACCATCTCTATGTATAGCCATTTTCTGCTTCCACAATGTGGAAAATTTAAACCCCTTTCGGCAGACAGCCTGCCTGCGCGCTCTCAGGAGACACAAAGATCCTGGCAAGTTCTGAGCTCCAAAATCACCCTTCTCCGATTACACTCCCCCAGGTTCCTCAGTGAGCAGGCCCCAGCAGCTCCTCTTCTCTGAGGCAGTTCTGGGGTTGGGGCCTAATGCATCACAGGTGGGTCCTGGCTCCAAACGCATTCCAGATGGCCTCATAGTGTAAGCTTCCCAGCAACCCATTATATTTTGGCTATCCTGGGATCCTTAATGATGCTGAAGGACCAGGAGTTCCAAGGATGGCAGAGACATATGCTCTGAAACCAGGACCTTTGAGAGACCTTCTAAATTGCAGCACCCACCATAATAAATGCATTCACAGGGAGCAAGCATGTGTTGACCTTGGTACTCAGAGGTCACTGTAAGGGGCCCCTGAACTTGATATTGTGAATGGTCGGTCTGCTTGGCTCACAGGACAAGCATAAAGGAATCATCTGTGCTCTTGCAGAAAATAACTCCATTGCCCCTGGGCTCTAGAGAGAGTAAGGATAGATCCTTCAACCCTAGTAATTGCTGCACCAGTTTTTCCTGGGGGAAGGGGGAGACATGCTGGGGCAATTGCAAGAGTGTAACCTTCTGTTAATTGCATCTTTCTGTTACTAAATAGCCTTGCTCTACACAAAAGAATTTCCACTCCCTTTCTAGCTGGAAAGTTTCCCAAGGCAGAGATACTGGAAGTTGAGCAAATATTAGACTAGTCAAGGGGCTTTTAAATGTAAGATATGTTCTTACAAAGAAAAAAACAAAACACAAAACATGTTTAGAATCCACATTTTAGAGTCTTAAGATCTCAGCCAAAAAAATCTTCAGAGTCAAGGGCATGATATTTAAAGCCAGTCATTCTTGGGTTTAAATCTTAGTCCCACCCCATCACTTGCCAGTTTAAAGCATTTGTTAGGGGAAACTTTCACTTTTCTTAGGGTCAATATCTGTGAAGTTATGATGATCCCAACATAAAAGGGTATTTGTTGGTTTTGTTTACTTCCTTGTTCATGTAGTTTCACCCTCATTCATGCATTTGCTTATTCCCTGAGTACTTGGCTTTGTGCCAGGCACAGTGCTGGTCGATAACAAAAACCTAGTTCAGGAGACAAAATGGGCATTTAATTCAATGTGTACATATTGAGCCCTCACTACTTGCCAGTGGCCTTGTTAGGCAAAGGGCAGAGCGGTGCACACCACCAGGTCAGTCCTCATGGGAGTCCGGGCTTAAGAGATCTTAAGCCATTCATACTACACTACATAATAACTGTGGTTATTCTGTGTGTTCTTACATAGAGGAATAGAATTGGGTGGGTGTAGACTAGCCCATTACCGCTCTATAAGGAGAGGATGGTCACCCTGGATGGCAGGATGAGGTTTATGCAGTGGCCATTCTAGGAGAAATCCACAGCTCTGAATGCACATGTTCATTCCATAGACAAATTCCTCAAGTTCTCAAAAAATATTATTTTTTACTCAGATACCAGTCACATGCTCACTACCAGAAATAGGAACTTTGAAGCCCACCATGTTTTACTCCTGAAAGATCACAAAATACTAAGCATTGTTGTTGAAAGGATCTTTGACCTCATCCACCAGGGGTGGAAACTGCTAGCTGCTTATCCCATTTTCCCTTCCACCTGCTGAGAACACAGATTTCGTTCCAGCTAAGAGACTGCATTTTTTTGGCCTTTTTTTGGTTGAGGCAGATGGTTGGTGATGAAATGGTTTTGTTTTTAAGCTGGAGATTTAGATTAGGTTAAGAAACAGGTTGTTTCGGTCTTTTGTTTTTTTTAATGCAGCAGGGAGTCAAAAGGTTATCACGTATAACCTTGGCTATAGACCTAAATCAATATGTGATTCTACCACGAGCCAGAGTCTGCAAAGTGTATGTGGGTAACAACTCTTTACATGTATTAAATTTTCACCTCCAACCAAGCTGCTTCTTGTTTCCACCACTCACCCATCCCGGGCCACACAGTTCATTAGTAACAGGATGGCCATTCCAAATGCAGTTCCTTCTACTACACAGTGGGACATGCAAGTGTAAGAACAGGGGGGCTTGAAATGATACATGCAAGGCACCCAGTGTGGTCTGAGAACAGAGTTGGCACTGTATCAGTTTTAAGTGTACTCTCACAGAGCACGTGTCCACATCTCACCGCCTGACCTGAAGACTGGACCCTTGATTGGGACCTGGTTTCCATACCCATGACGAAATCTAGTCTGGCCTGGGAGCCAAGCATATCTTTTTTTCCCTGTTCATCTTTGCAGTTTCTACAGCACACCCTCAGGATGTCTGGGCTGCTGGACAGTGTAAAAATCATGATCAAACAGAGGTCCGAGGGTCAACTACTTAGGCAAGACTCCAACAAGCCACAAATGTGTACGGTTCTCATACATACATGCATGTCCGCACTCGAAAATTGTTCCCAACAGCAGCTAAAGGAAAGGCTACCAGAAGCCAGAGAAATAGGGGTCAGTGTTGTGGGAACACATTGTTTGGCAGCTCCTAGGTGCAGATCCTGTCTGACCACACTTCTGTGCATCACCCGCCTCCCAGTTTCCAGGCTCTCAGTGTCCTTTTTCCTACTGTTCCCCGAACCTGGGATGGCTTCCACCGAACTCCACCTTCCAAGACTTCGGTGAGGCCAGAGAAGCTATCTGAGAACTCCCATCTCTGCAAAATCACAGACTCCCAGATAGAAGAGAGTCTAGGCTTCAGTACTGTAATCCCCCACACACTCAAGTGAACTGTTGTTTAAGTATTTTATTTTAATGGAATGAGAGGCTGGTATTAATATTTTGTAAGAAGGGCCACAATATAAAATTTCATAACAAGTGTGCCTGAATACCTTTCAACCCCAGTACCCTACTGGCCTCTGTGCAATGCCCAATGATAGGCAATTGTTTTGAGTTATATTCAACTTGTTCCAGAAATGTGACGTGTTTGTTAGTTTCTTATTTCTGCATAACACATTACTCCAATACCTAGTGGCATAAAATAAATATTTATCATTTCTCACAGTTTGAGGATCAGAAATTCGGAAGTGGCCTGGCCAGGCAGTTCTGTCTCAAGGTTTCTCAGGAGGGTCGAGAGAAGAGGTCAGTGAAGGCTGCAGGATCTACTCCCAAGGGGACTCATGCATAGGGTAAAAGCAACCATTCTGCTTTCCATGGGATGGAGGGGTTTCCAAGGATGTATACCTTCCAGGGCTGCATTCAGGAAAGTCTCAGGAAAATGGGAAGGACTGGTTATTCTATTCATTCCCACGGCCATGGCCGGCAAGTTGGCGCTGGCTGTCCATGGAGGGCATCTGTTCCTTTACCCGAGTGTCCACCATTCTGCTTGGGTAACCAAACAACATGGCAAATGCTTTGCACGAGAATGTCGGCAATTCAAGAGACCCAGATGGAAGTTGCAATGTCCTTATTGCCTAGCATGGAAGTCACACACTGTCACCACCATCATAGTCTCCTGGTGATACAAGCTGGTTTCAGCTCTGGCATAGTGTGAACAGAGACCATACATGAGTATTGATATCGGGACACAAAGATCATTAGGGGTCATTTTGGAGACTGCCTACTACAACTTGTTCAGAGGAAGCCTGATCAGAGTGGAACAAGGTCAGGGGTAGAAGACTCTCAAAATGGACGAATCTAGAAGCATTAGTCAATCTCAGACTATAGCACAGGCAGAAATAACAAAGAAAAGAGATGTGATAGAGTAGTTGGGTGTATGATTAACAGGACCTTTGTATATGCTGAAGAACACATAGCCATCCCTTTGTAATCTTAGATCCAGGTGTTGGAATGGTTGATCACTGGGTTTTTGGAATAAACTACCCATTTAAGTTCACTAGTAAGCACCTACGTTGTGCCAAGTTCTGGACTGGAAACTTTAGCACATTAAATCTCATTTGAGCTTATTTTTCAGATTGTTTAGCAGTTATGGAAGTTGCCTAAAATCAATAGCTAGTGAGTATTGGAACTGGACCCAAACTCTGGATTACTAGCAAGTCCATACTATTTATAAATCTTCCTAAACAACTAAATATCCTTTGGCATTTTTCAAGATAGGGGCTTTTATTAGTTACCTAACCAGGAAAAGAGGTGATTTTCATATCTAAATAAAGTATAATTCTTGCACCAGAATGTTAAAAATATAATTCTTTTCACACATTAAAAATGTTTTCTCTAACCTTATTTAAAAATTTAATACCACAAAGGTTGACCCATAGACTTAATATATATGGTCTATGGTTTTATATCACAAACCTATATGCTTTTACAGATAAGGAAGCTGAGGCTCCAAGAGGCTGTATGATGTGCCTATGAGCTCAGAGATACTTGGAGTCACTAAAAAAGCTCAGCCTGAGAACACTTTCTATTACGGAAACTGCCCTCCTCAGAATCACGAGGGTTCCTGGGTCACGGGGATAAAGGGCAGGAGGGAAACGAGACAATTCGTTCTCCTCTCACAGGTAGGGGACAGAACTGAAGACCATGCTCTTCAGGTGTGGTGCTCTGGGTGTGGTGTAAAACTATGAATTCTGTTATGCTGAAATTTAAAAAAATATTAAAAAAATAGGTAAACTCGAGTTAAATAGCCTACTCTACCATTTACCAGCCCTGTGCCCTTTGAAAAATTATTTTAGCTCTTGGAGTCGCTGTTTCATCTTCAGTAAAATGGAGAATCTTCAAGTTGTATAATGTTTAGATGAGTTAAGATGTTTAGAAAAATAAATTCCATGTCTACTATAAGAATTCAAGTTCTTCTGTTTGTCCCCATGACCACCCCAAAACTATTTCCCCTTTGAGACAGATTTTCCTCTTTTCAGTGTTTCAAACACTCAATTTAAGACAGCTTTCCTCTTGGTCTGTGAGCCGGAGCTCTGATTAAAATGCCTGAGGGGGATTTAGAGATGTACACTTTTCTAGAGCACACTAGCCAGAGGTACTAGGTAGATCTCTTGAGCTTGGTGGTAAACACATGGCCCTTGGTCAGGAGCCTAGCTGTCTCAGAATCTTCACATGTTTTTGGATCACAAAATACATTTTTGGATACCATAATACACTTATTTCAAGTGTTGGATGTTATTGTGTTTTCCCTTATAAGTTAAAAAACTTGGAATGGATAACTATATGTCCTAAAACTATGAAATCTTATACTAAATTACTTTTGTAGCATTTTTCAATTGACAAGGACTTTTCACATATGTTCTCTTGTTTTATCTTGAAAAACTGTGGAAAATAGGAAGAAGATGAGTTAGTTCCTTCTTACAGATGGGCTTGGGCCCAGAGAGGAAGGACTAGGTCTTGAAGAGTCAGAGGTAGGTGAGAAGGTACAGTGGGGATTGGGGATAACAGAGGAAATGTCACAGGTAGAGATTTATAAGATTATTTTGGAAAAGTTTGACAGAATAAAGGAAGATTGGGCACAGCTGCTGGTTGGGTGTGGGGCTGTGGGAAAATGTAGATAAGCTAACAGGAGAACAAATTTTATGATGATTTGTGGTGTGCTTTGAATGGGATCCTCACTCAGCAGTGCTCAGGAGACTACACTGAAGATTGGAATTAGCTTTTAAATTCTTCTTGGATGTTAATCTGACTTTTTCTGATAATGATATTATACCGAAGGGGATCACAGAATTTTTGCAACTATGTTCATCAGGGATATCGGCCTATAATTTTCTTCTAACATTTGGTATCAGGGAAATGCTGGCCATGTAAAGTAAGTTTGGAAGTGTACCATACTGTATTTTTTTTTTGAAGAGTTAGAAAAAGATTGGTATTAATTGCCCTCTAAATGTTAGATGGAATTTACCAGTAAAGCAATCTGATCCTGGACTTTTCTTGGTCGGGAGATTTTTTTTGTTGTTGTTACTTATTCAATCTCCTTACTGGTGGCCTGTCCAGATCTTCTATTTCATCATGATTCAGGTCTTGGTAAATTATGTTTCAAAAAATTTACCCATTTCTGGTAGGTTATCTAATTTATTGGCATGTAACTGCTCATAGGTTGTTTTTTTTATGATCTGGATTATTTGTGTTATTAATTCAAATGTTCCTTCTTCCATTTTTGATGCCAAGTCTTTTAGTCCAGCTGACATTAATTTTTTTAAAATATCTTTTCAGTGTAACAGTATTCATTGTTTTTGCACCACACCCAGTGCTCCATGCAATACGTGCCCTCCCTAATAACCACCACTAGGCTCCCCTAACCTCCCACCCCCCCACCCCTTCAAAACCCCTCAGGTTGTTTTTCAGAGTCCAGTCTCTCATGGTTCACCTCCCCTTCCAATTTCCCTCAAATCCCTTCTCCTCCAGCTGACATTTTTTTTAATTCTGTTTATCTTTTCAAAAAACCAGCTCTGGTTTCATTCTACTGCCTTTTCTGTCCATTTATTTTTGCTCTTATCTGTTATTTCCTTCAACTCCACTAACCATTTGGAAAATGTAATCAAAACCCCAAGAATACACCATCTCACACCTGATAGGATGGCTGGTATCAAAAAAGAAAAAAATAGACAAGTGTTGGCAAGGATGTGAAAAAAATATGAATCCTCATGCACTGTTTGTGGAAATGTCAATATTGCAGCCATTATGGGAAACAGTATGGTGGTTCCTCAACAATTAAGAATAATTACCATTCGATCCAGCAATTCCACTTCTGGGTATAAACCCAAAAGAACTGCCATCAGTGTTTTTGTATTTGTACACCCATGTTCATGACAGCATTATTCTAAATAGCCAGGAAGTGAAAACAATATGTCTATGAACAGACTGTGGTATATATATACAATGGAACATTACTCAGCCTTGAAAAGGAAAGAATTTCTGACACTGGTTACAACATGGATGAAATCTTGGCCACAGTGTGCTAATAATAAGTCAGTCACCCAGGAGTAACAACTATATGATTCCACTTATAGGAGATTCCTAGAGGAGTCAGCTTCAGATACAGAGGGTAGAATGGTGAAAGACCAGGTGTTGGAGGGAGAAAGGAATGGAGAATGATATAACAGCTACAAAGTTCCAGCTTTGCAAGATGAAAAGAGTGTTGTGGATGAGTGATGGGAATGTATGTCTTTAATGCTACTGAACTATACACTTAAGAATGGATAACACCAAAGTTTTTGTGTATTTCACTATGATTTAAAATTTAAAGCTACTGGAAAGGAGGTCAGGGTATTAATTGGAGGAAAAAATGTTTTGTATGTGGATATATTCATCTTGTTCCAGTACATACAAGTCAGGAATTAGGGAGAGTTTAATGAAAGGACTCTTCTAGAAGGAATCTGCAGGATTAAAAGGAACCACTGGCTATCATCCAGGTACTCTTCTAAATCCATTTTCTACCCTGCATTCCAGGTTGACTGGGGTGGACCACATCTATGATCTCCTTTGTTCTTTGATCAATGCAAAATATCTGTTTGTGATCTTTGCACGTTTTTGTGTTACCTTCCTGGCCTTTGTCATATTAACTTGTAAGAGTTCTTTATAAAAATAAGTAGCCCAAAGAAATATGCTTCTAAGTGCAGAATTTCAGATAGGATAGACCAAAGCTGCTGTGGAAGGAGAATGAGTAGTTTTCTTACAAGAACAGTGCAGGTACTTTCTGCTGGGACACCCCAATGAGCCTCTCCACTCTTTACACCTTCCAATCCAGACTGATCTACTTGGAACAACACATACACATCTAACCTGTGAACATTCCAGTGACACTCATACTTGGAGGCAACATGGAAGACAGTGGAAAGAGTACTTGTTTCTCTTTAGCATCAGGAGATTCTGATTTCATTGGGCATCTTCTAACTGGGCCACCTGTGGCCAGTTCTTGTATTTCCCAGGAAGGTGGCTGACAATGCCTACATCTTGTGTAAGATGTGTACAACCATCTAGCAGAGCACCTTGTACATAGAAGAGATACCACAGAAGCTTGCTAAAGGTGGAAGAAGGGTGAGAGAGGTTATCCAAAGCATACTCATCTCTTGAGAACCAAAGAAATTTATCTCACTTCCTCTAAAAGACGCAGCCAGCAGCTCTTGGACTTAGATGTAGGGGAAATAATTCAAAGCTGGCTCTCAGTTTGTTTGAACATAATCTTACCAACTGCTGCTCTTAGTAGGGCCATACTAATTGTATTCTTCTGTGGATAGTGTTTCTCAGTGCCTTTATGTTTAGACTTACTAGCTCATATGAACCTTGCATCTGCCCTCCCCCTTTTCCCATGGTCCCTATACTCATTCAGGACCCTGTCTTCCTCCAGACGACTACATTTGTAAGCTTCCTTATTTTCTTCTTGCCTCTAGACCAGGTTGGCTGGATTTCCAATTCCTCCACATATTCTGGGAGGAATGGTGCCCTCCTGTGTGGGAGCCCCCAGTTTGTTACAAAGATCCACATCTGCTCAAACCCTGTAACCACCATCATCTGCTGGAGAATAGGATTTTGCCTCATTTCTGGGATCTAAATCTCACAGAATGCTGGTGGCAAGAGTTTGGGAAATGTAGTTCCCAGGCTTCCAGGCCCTGTGATAAAGGAGAAGGCAAAGCAGCAGGTATAAAGAAAGCTAAAACATAAACCAAAGCCCCATACCATTCAGTACATACTTCCCTTCCTAATGTTTGAGCCCCAATCTCCTTTCAGCCTCTACCTGACTTGTCCCAATCTCACTGCGCACCTGGTTCTTTCCTGGGATGCATCCCAGCTCATGCTCCTACCCCTAACAGATCCTTTCTTCCTGCAACTGGCCTGGCGAGCTCACACTCACTCTTTCTTTAGGTGTTAGCATACATTTCCCTTTTTTGCAGAGGCTGTCCTGACTGCCCATCCTGGGTGGGTGCTTTCTGCCCGTGCATCCCCATCACCACACACTCATGTCCTATTTTATACTCATCTGTTTACTTGTCTGTACTCCCCAGAGGTGGGGCTGTATTTCAATTTGTGTCTGCAGCCCATCACCCCACTTTTTTTTCTATGTTTAAACCAAACTTTAAAATTTTTATTGTGTTATGTTAGTCACCATACAACATTTCATTACTTTTTGTTGTAGTGTTTCAAGATTCATTGTTCCAACCCGTTTTATACAGTGCTCAGTTGTCTCTAGGAAAGACAACCTTTCAGCAAAAATTTACTGGGCACTTGCCACAAACCAAGCATAATGGGACTTATTCAAAGAGCAAGTGGAAAAGATGTAAGACACCATGCTGTTAAGTCCTTTTTTGTTAAAAAATATAGTCATGATCATTTGTATCACTGGTTATCTCTCCTTTTCCAATGAAGGAGTGGAATAGTCAACTCTGGGACTAGGTTTCTACCCCACCCTGCTTCAGCATAACCTTCCCCCTTCTGCTACCACCACCACCAAGATGGTTACCAGAGACATATGCATCTGTATAAGGTTTCTGTACCCAGCCTTCAGGAAGGCCAGTAAAGCACAGGACACAGCTCCCCTAGGATGGCCAAGCTCTCAAGCATACTCCTGCCTCCCTGAGCCCAAGGGCATTGGGGTTTGTAACCCTGTCAATGGTAATCAGCGCTGCCGGGACAAATGAAGTCTGCAGTCCATCACATATGCAGACAGATGTGGTCAGTGCAAGTGGGACCATGGCTTAGAAATCAGGGAAGTCTCATTATGGAGACTTTTACCCCCCAGGCATCAAATCCATCAATAGCCCTGTGATTTCTCATTAGGAGAAAAATGTGAGCATGCATAAAATCTGATCTTTTCAGGCATAGATTGTATGTTTATACCTGATGTTTAAAATCCTAAGGCTTTGGTCTCAATACCCTGGATGAGAGCAAGAGACATTTATTCAGGTCCTCTCTACACATCAGCCTGTTCCAGCTCATTTCCTTGCTCTGAAAAGTAAAAACGCTAACCTTTGGTCACACATTCCTTGGAAACCTGATAAAAGCTGGATGCTCAGAAAGTCTGTAAATGTCACTCATGTCTTTTTTTAAAAGATTTTACTTGACAGACAGATCACAAGTAGGCAGAGAGGCAGGCAGAGAGAGAGGAGGAAGCAGGCTCCCCGCTGAGAAGAGAGCCCGATGCAGGGCTCGATCCCAGGACACTTGGGATCATGACCTGAGCCGAAGGCAGAGGCCACTGAGCCACCCAGGCGCCCCATCACTCATGTCTTAATGACATTAAAATTTTGACTTTTGGGTTCTCACTGTCTCTGTACAGTGAAATTAGTGGGGGCATTTTTTTTCCTTCAACCTTGATGCAAACTCCAATAGGTTCATGGAGTTTCTGTTCACTCTTAAGATTCTTCCTCTGGTAACAGGTCTGCGTGTTTAATTCAGAAGCCAGAATACCTAAACCAAGAAATTAACCCTAACTCCAAATTTGAGAGTGAATTATTCCCTTTCTTCAGTTTTCGGCTGCTTTGGGTGGCAGTTCCTATCCCAAGGGTTAGGACCAAGAGAGGACAGTGAGGGGATCATAAAAGTTTTTACTAGAACTGGCCTTGCTCTCCTACTGGGGCAGACGTTTGGAGTGGACTTTTCTTGGGGCGCTCCTTCACAGGGCCCTGGAGCTACCTGGTGGGCACCCTTTTTGACTATACTTCTTATGGGGTGGACCAGGCACATTTTCTTAATGGCCACCAGCTGAGCCTCTCCCTTGGCTCTAGGTTTCAGGTTCTTGCTCTTTAGTTCTCCAGACTTTGAGCAGAAGCACTCTTGGACAGGTTTCAAAACACCTCTGGGCAGCTGTCTCTCTCACTTCTGGCCCCAGAAACACTCCATTACCTCTAGTCCCAATAAATCTGGGGTGCAGACTGACCTGGAGGCACCCTTCCCTCCTGCTGCCAAGGCCGCTTTATCTTTCTCAACTGTGCGTCCTGCTTCAGTCTTGTCCCCCCCGCCTCCCCAAACTCAGGAAATTCTTGTCAAATTATTCCAATGCTCCCAGGGAAGCCTCTTGATACCAGGCTGGAAGTCAAGAAATTAGCCTCCTCGCCAGCATCACTCCATTCTAGGATGGAGGTAGGTTCTCCCAGACAGTAAGAACTCTCCAAAAACCCTTCATTTACCTGTATCCTTGGGCTTTCTTGTGCCCATGGATCTAGCTAAGGGTTCGGGAGTTCTGGAACTGGTTGTCTGAATTTCATTTCCTATCTGTTGAGAGTATGAAATTACAAAGAACGTGAGACACCAACTATCATATTGTTGATTCAGTAAAAATGGAGGAAGCAAAATCCCCACATCCTAAATATGTACAAAACATTTTGCATATGGTTTTAGGGATTGGAGTCAATAAATGGAAGCCAAGGCAAACTTGAGTTGGATTCACTGATCCAATTTTTATTAAGCTCTGGCACAGGTTGGGCAACAACTTAAGTAGTAGGGATACAGGGATGGATACATATGGCCCTCTATCTTTTAAAATATGTAAGCCAGTTCTTAGAATGTTCTGTGAGAAATGTTATAATGGTGCAGTGTGGGTGAAGGGTCTGATTAAAGAGGCAGAAGAGGTCTCCATAGAAACACTCAAAACGAGACAAAAGGTGGACCAAGTTGGGATGGAGATAATTGAGGGCATCCTAGGCAGAAGGAACATGTGCAAAGCTGGAGAATCAGGACAGCATGTAGAAAGTGGGGCTCGTGGAGGCACCTGGAAGATGCGATTAGGAGAATTAGATAGGCTTCTGGGGCCTTGATTGCCCTGCTCAGGGGGTTCTCCACATCCTTCCAAGTTCTCCCATTTTGTGTGTTAGGGTAAATCTCCTATCAGTGACATGGACAGGAAATAATCTGAGCCTCTTGAGTAGTTTAGGCATGGGAGCACAGCCTGGATGAAAGTAGTGGCAGAGAGAAAATCTATACTTGGTAAAACTGAGGAGTAGCTCTGGAAGAACATAGAAAATATAATATAACTAATAGGACATACATAGCTAACACCTAATGCATCTAATAGGGAAAGGACGACACAGAAAAGGGAGCCAATGAAGGGAGGGTGGTAAACACTAAAGGATGAAGACTTGTCAGGTTTGGGGCATGTGGAGAGGTCTCCGGGACCAGTGCCTGTGGCTATAGACAAGGACACATGGATTTGAGGACTCCGGTCACTGACCAGCTGCAGCAAGTTGCTCTGGGCCAGTTTCCACCACAGCGCTCAGTACCACAGAGACCAGTGGGAAACTCTTGTAAATCAGGGGTAAGAAGGCCCTCATTCCTCCAGTTCACCTTGATTCTAAGACAAGGGGCTCAAATTCATTATTCAAAAAGTGATTCCAAAGTTAATGCTGTCTAATGATAGGTCAAAGTCACTGCCCAATGAACATTTCCAATGTCTTGATTTAATCCCAGGTTGGATTAGGCAGTTCTACATATTGATCAACAGGGCCTTGAGTTAAATGATCAGACCTGGGTCTGTCACGGAATGAGGACGCAGGGGAGGTCACAGAAGTACGGTGTACTAGGCAATGATTCGCCTTCGTGAGACAACAACTTAATTGAAGGGGATTGCATAGTGTAGATGAGATCAGAAGCTAGAGGCATTTGTTAGAAGAGCTGTGTCAAGTTTTAGCTTCCAAAAACAAGAACGTGAGTTGAGTCAAGAGGTTAGAAGCAGGGAAAAGCTTTCTTGATCACCTAAGGCAGAGATCATTACCCCACCAATTTTGTCTCAGCTCCTTGTTTCATTTGTGGTACTTCTTAAAGGTTTTTGTTTCCACAACTTTTTTTTTTTTAAGATTTTATTTATTTATTTGACAGAGAGAGACACAGCGAGAGAGGGAATACAAGCAGGGGGAGTGGGAGAGGGAGAAGCAGGCTTCCTGCTGAGCAGGGAGCCCGATGTGGGGCTTGATCCCAGGACCCTGGGATCATGACCTGAGCCAAAGGCAGATGCTTAACGACTGAGCCACCAAGGCATCCCTTTACTTCTGTTTACTTGGGACTTCTCCACCAGACATAAAGGACCATCTTTTCTACTCAATTTCAGAATATGTCCAGGATAGTGACATAAAGGTAAAAGACACTCATATATTGAGCCAACAGTGGAATACAAGGTGAGCTGAAGCAAATGAGTTTTGGGTGAGATCATGCACAAGGAGAAGAAGATTACAAACTCTTTCCTGGGGCCTCACCATGTGCAGGGTGGGCTCCCATGCCAGCATGAGAACCTGGGCCAGACTCTCTAAGTCATTCTATGGTTCCTATGCCGGGCAAGTCCCTTGTGCCAATGGCCTCTATGTATTAGAACCAAAGACTTTCATTTGGTTTCTCTCTGCTACCTGTACTGGTACCCAAATATATAATGTTTACCTCATCTCTAAAATACTCCCGCACTGACTGCCTATCCTATTTGTCCAACTAGTTCCAAGGGTAGAAACCTCCTGCTTCTGGAGCAAGCCCTTTGCTCTATAGGTAGCTCTGACTACTGTGCATTGTGCAATATTGGAAGTATCTGCTATTTATTTTTTACCACTCACAGCATAGCACTTGACTGAAGGAGCCCTGTCTATGCTTGTTTTTATGTACACAGAAATGAGGAACAGATAAACATCTGTAGCAGAGAATTTAAACAAAGTTTCAAGAGATATTTTTGATTACTCTTCACTTATTGGAGTTGTGGGAAATGTTAAAATGCTTGGCATTTTTCAGTCTTTGAAGGAAGCCATGACCCAGTCACCCCATGAGGAAAAACAAGCAGTGCAATAACTTCAGGATATAGAGAACAACCCAGGGTTGGGATCAGTGAAGAGGTGAGTGAATTTCAAGTATTATCTGGGAGGCAGAGGGAGTAGCTGAGGAGGTAAACCCAAGGCCAGTTGCCAAGGGTCAGTGGTCTCAGATCATGTCCTAATCAGGAGGCATTAGGTCATAGTTGAAGGATGGAACTTACAACAGTGAGATCCTCATTGATATCTGTCACCTTGGCCTTCAGTGACCCGGAGTTCATAACATGGATAGAAGGCAACTTAGGAATGTTAATTATGAGGAATTTTAGAAAAGCCTTGCTGTGGATCACAAAACGTATCCGACAAACTTCCTCAAGCTCCAGAGTCACATGTACAACCACTGACTATCTTCCCTTGGTTTTCTCCAACCTGACTTGGCCCAAGCCATGGTCCTTGGCATAGACTGAGAGAAGGATACTGGTACATCAATCGTAGGTCTGAGCTGTCTGTCCCTTAAACCTAAGTCTTGTTCTCCCTACACTGGATCTTTAATGCACCATTTCCATCTTTGGGTGGAGTTTTGCTGGGCCCATCTGATCTTGGGACCCAATGGGTCTGCCAGAGTCAGTTCACAGCAGGCAGCTACAGGCACATGGTCGCCTCGTATCAGCATCCCCAGTTCTACCAAGACCCCGTACATAAGAGTTATTTTTAAAAATAATGCCCAAAGGGCATCTGGATGGCTCAGTCAGTTAAGCAGATGCCTTCAGCTCGGGTCATAATCCTGGGGTCCTGGGATCGAGCCCCATGTCGGGCTCCCTGTTCAGTGGGGAGCCTGCCTTTCCTTCTCCCTCTATCTGCTGTTCTGCCTACTTATGCTATCTCACTGCCAAATAAATAAGTAAAATCTTTTAAAAAATAATGCCTAAGAGGTGAAGTTTCCAAGTTAGCTTATTTTCCAATAACCACTAAGAACTCTGATCAGCAAAAGATGAACAAGAAATAGTATGCCATATTTACAGTTGGGTGAGGGTGAAGTACTTTGATGACTTTGGGGGGGGGGGGGAGATGAACCATGAGAGACTATGGACTCTGAAAAACAACCTTAAGGTTTTGAAGGGGCGGGGGGTGGGAGGTTGGGGGAGCCAGGTGGTGGGTATTAGGGAGGGCACACATTGCATGGAGCACTGGGTCTGTTGTAAAACTATAGATTCTGTTACGCTGAAAAGAAATGAAATAAAAAAACAAATACCAAACATCTATTCTATTTTTCTCTACTAAAAGAATAGTTTTAAAGTATTGGTTTTTTACCTAATTTTAGGTTATGCCATTATAAGATAAACTAAATATAGGTAAACCAATTTTTCTAGGTTCAGAAGAGTACAGCTTAAGAAAGATTTGATGTGGAAATGCTTTTAGTCACCACAGAGCAATAGACCATAAGAAGCAGGAGATGAAAATATGCCCCAACTTTCCAGAATTCTTTTTTCTTCTTGAAACTATAAATCAACAAGTTTAATGTGAACCCCAAGAAATTCTAGAAGGGATTACTAAAGGAGCTGAGAAATAATGAAAAGTGATAACTATGAGAAACTATTATGTTTAATATTTTACTATGCAAATTCCTTTTAAAAGAAATGTTCTGAGTTGGTATACATAATAAAGATGTATACCTATCCGTTGAAGACATGCCCTTTCCTGGTTAAAAAAAAATAAAATAAAACAAACAAAAAATAACAGAAGCCTGTGTTGTGATTTTTCCCTGTGGGATCTGCCACAAATTCTACATGCATCTTTCTCCAGTACTGACATTTCCAACATCATAGGTCTCCCCTATGATAGGGCTGACTGTAACACACACAAATCTAGTCCTTTAAAAACACACAGAGCCCTTCTTGGTGAGCTTGTTTGGAATTGAGAAGGTTAGCAAAGGTGACTTAGAATACTTGTGGGAAGCAAAGATGAGGAGAAAGGAAATCCTGTTCTTGTCCCAATCCTATAAAGAGAAACATCTATAAAGATAAAATCCTCCCAGACTCATTTCTGCCTCACAGGGTATGGATTCATGAGGTCAAGCGTCTTTTGTGGTGAGTTATATGGTTGCTTCCCGAGGTGGTATGAAGCTGAGCCACATGAAATCGCCAACATGCTACTATGCTCTTCTGCTGACAGTTTTCTCTTTGATTCACCTTACTACACAGCCTCCTGGTTACCGGCCCCCAGCCACACCAGCAGATCCAACACACAAAAAGCTAAAGCTAGGAGAAAAGCTGAAAGCTAAAGCTTAGCGAAAGCTAAGAGACAGCCAAGGGCAAGATGATTTTTCTTGGCTATTGTTTAGGTCAGGAAATACACTGGGTGCTTTTTACACTAAACAAACACCGAACCCCTACACACAACTGTCTCACCCGATCATTAAGCTTGGTGAAAGCTTCGAGTTCCCTTTTATATAAAGTGATTTTTAAGTGATTGGCTTCAAGTCACACACAGAGCCCCAAAGATGTATGGATAGACTTTTGACCCAGTTCTTCTAGAAAAGAAGTTTGAGCCCAAAGCTTGTGTGAACATTTTGCTGAAGAGTAACATCCCCGGGAGGCAGGAGACGGGGAGAGTGAAGGCAATTGTGTGATCTGTGCTATTACAGCCTGTGAACATGCCCATTCCCTGCACTTCCAGGCATTTTCAGAGTGGCTGCAGGAAGCTGCTGGGTCTCCAG
The DNA here is from genome assembly GCA_004024625.1 of Mellivora capensis. Taxonomy (NCBI): domain Eukaryota; kingdom Metazoa; phylum Chordata; class Mammalia; order Carnivora; family Mustelidae; genus Mellivora; species Mellivora capensis. Next base: position 33,594 of record PISX010009829.1, on the reverse strand, counting down.
ATCCCGTCTTTCTGGAAGCATTTGTCCACCTCTCCCCATCTGCCACCAGTCAGGGATGGCCCCACAGAGCATCAGCTCTCTGCAGCTTCTAGGCAGATCAACTGCCGGTAATAGGAAGCTGATCCCATGGCAGCTCAGCCACCAGGCAAAAGCCCCAGGGTGGAAGGTAACAGGACAATGGCATGGGCTCGAGGCAGGCACTGCAGCAGGGCAAGCCCTCCAGGGACCTAAGGGATGAGGAACAGCTGCTTCCCCTCCCGGTGCTCTTTGCAAGGCCCTCTGGAGTAGCCGCAGAGGATTCAGAAACCAGAGTCCAAGATCATGCGAGTTAAGTCAGTCTTCTCTGGGTCTGCACTTGTCAGAAGGCAAGATGAGGGGGCAGATTACGGCTAGGACAGTTTCAAACCCCTCCAGTTTGGGTCCGTGGACCTGCTTTCTCTCTTTACCTTTGAACTCTTCCTAAAATGCTTTAACTGAAATAAGCACTGAAAGGAGGGGAAAATTGAAACACTGGAAACATTTTTTTTTTTTTTTAACACCTACGTGTTTAGAGGACCTTGGGATTTTAAGAGCTGATTATTCTCATTGTAGAAAGACTAGAGAAAGTTTGAGAACTATCTAGGGGTGTAAGGAAGACTAGAAGTCACTGATAACACCTAGAAGTAACCATCAGTAGTATCGTATGTATGTGAGCATATAAGAAGTAAAGGTGGGCATTATCTAAATTCTAGATTAAAAAGGAACAAAAACGGCCTATAAGCAGTATGTTGGGCATATGTATTTTTTAGTAGCTTACTGTGGTAAAGTATATAAATCAAAACATGCCACTTGAGCCGTTTGTTTGTTTAAGGAGTATAATTCAGTGATGGTAATACTCCTCCTCTTTCCTATCCCCACAGCTGTGGGACGCACTGGTCGTGGCTCCTCGAGATGCCATGCCCGTGGCGGGTGCGCAAGGGCAACATCAGCAACCAGAGCCTGGGAAGAGGGAAGGGACCAAGGCTCAGAGAAGCAGAAGGGGACCCTCCTGAGGGGTGTCGAGAGGTTCAAGGATGTGCCAGCGATACAGAGAACATCTGCTGACCTTCTGTGGGGTCCCCAAAGAATAAGGAAAGGATCTCTCCCACTTAAACCCTAGCCCATCATTAAGGCTCCGGTTTAGAGCCCACCCTGGAAGGGTGGGTCTTCTAAGTCAAGATCCTCTTCCCTAGGGATGAAGCCTGCAGTGTTCAGAAGGGACATGGATCCCTTTGAGGCAGACCTGGGTTCTTCGGTGAGGAGAGTCTGGATTATTCTACTAGGCAGCATCCGAGGCCTGCTGAAGTGCAGGCTGACTAGGGAAGGAAGCCTGAATGGTTAAGGGAGGGGAGAGAGGTTGGTCAGTTACAAGCTGGGGGCTACCTGTGCTCACTTGGCTGGAGCCTGCCCCACTCCCCCACCTGTCTGAACTCTTGGCAGACGCTGCGGTGGGCCAAGCTCATGCAAGGAGACTGTACTTAGCAATCTCGCATCGGGGCAAAGGCGGCGACCTGGCAGGACTAGAGTCAAAGATGGGCTGTCTCAGGCAACTCTGGTGCCCTGGCCCCTGTCCTTCAGCCCTCCCTTCCCCTCCCTCATCGCTGCTACTCCAGTCTCACAAAGGCATAAGTTTTCAACACCTCCTGTCTCTGGCTTTTTGTCCCACATCTTCCCTGACACCCCCCCCCACCGAATGTGAGGTCCATGGGAGCTCACTCAACACTTGTGCTCATGCCACCCTTGACGTAGAGAAGGCCACCGATTATTAAGCCTTGGCCAACAAAGAATGGAGTTGGGGGACATAGCCTCCCACCTCCCACCCATTCAGCAAAGGATTCTGAAGCACATTCCCTACAACTTTTCAGAAGGTCCTAGTGGGACAGATGCCCCACTTGCTTACAGGGTGACAAGCTCCATAACATCTTGCACTGGCTTTCTCACTTTTCCTTCCTGTCTCATTCCTTCCATTCCTCTACTTCTCTTTCCTGATATAAATTCCCCCCAATTTATACCCTTACAAGCCCTTATCTTAGGCTATGCTTTCTAGGAGAACCCAAAGCTCAGATTGGCAGTTTGTGTCCACCTCTATGTAAATATCATAAGCCTGTCTCCTTATCATTATCAAGTATATAAACATTTTAATAGTTGTAAGGTAAGCCAGGCCCTAGGGCTACACTGCACCTTAAGTGACCTTGGACAAGTTAACTTTTTAAAAAGATTTTATTTATTTATCTGACAGAGAGAGAGAGATGACAAGTAGGCATAGAGGCAGGCAGAGAGAGAGGGAGAGCCCAATGTGGGGCTCGATCCCAGGACCCTGAGATCCTGACCTGAGCCAAAGGCAGAGGCTTAACCCACTGAGCCACCCAGGCGCCCACAAGTTAAGTTTTTGTGTCGGTTTTCTATACATCAAACACTGAAAATAGCAATACCTTCAGAGGGTTAATTCAGATTGTTTTGGACTTTGCCTGGCTCAGAATAGCTAACACATTGCGTTATTCTTATCCTACTTGGCTAATTACAATTTTCCCACTGTTTCCAGTTTTTCCACTGTTTTAACTCGCTGTGTGAATTATCAGCATGAACAAGGTGTTGATAACAATGCCCACTGTAGGAACAAGCTCTATGAGCCATGCCTGCATCGCAGACCATTTCTTTAGGGAAGATTTCTAGAAGTAGGGTTTTGGGTCCAAATAGCCAACACCTGTTGCTATGATAGCGCTTTTCGCACTGGCGTCCATTAACCCCAGGATAGAAGTCCTTGGGGGGTCGGAGCCGAGGCTTTTTGATCCTTATTGAACCCCCAGCACTTGACATTTGAGCCCATGTATGTGTCAGCCCCAATGTTCAATAAACACAAACTACAGTATTGGTATACATTTCTGAAGTGTTTTCCAGAACAGGGGATACATCTTTAATTTTTGTTATTATTTTGTTTGTTTTTTTTTTTTGTTTTCTTTTAGTTAGCTTATGGAGTATAAAGATCTAAAATTGATCAGGACATACAAGACAGACATGTGGTCAGAGTTGACAGAGCTGACACTCAGAATATATTACTATAATGTAAATGTACCCATCCACCCCCATGTTAAAAAAAAAAGTAAACATGTTTCATATTCCAACTGTGTCAATAACCAAGGGGTAGAAATAGATCCCTTAAGAAAATAAACATTTGGCCTTCATAATTAAAAGTCAATATTAGACAAAGACCCCAAATAGGCAAGGCAATTACCTGCCTCCCCTTAGCTCATGCCTTGATGGTTACTCCCTATAGACTACGGGAGGAACAGCTGCTTCGCCAAGGCTCACCTGGTTAGAATTTTTCATGGAGCGTGACTTCAAGGAAAAAAAAAAAAAAAGCCCAGTCAAGCAAAACTGTGCAAATTAATTTGGGTTTACATTACCAAGTGCATATCCCAACCGGGTGTCTGCAAACTGGTTTAAGGGAAAATTGAAACATAAAATGCTATATAAACAGAAAAATAATTGACTACTTTGGAAGCAATAAAATTAGTACCTTCTGGAAAATTAAACTCAGAGTTACAAAGGAATACTAAGTGTAAGCACAACTGATGGAAATGACACAACATACACAGCTACTACTTTGGAGTCGGTGGGATTTTAAAAATCTTGACCCATCAAGTGTGCATCTTTGTGCCTGTCATGATATGTACTAGAGGCACGGGGCTGAGGGTGTGCGCTTTTCCACCAAGGTTATACAGTCACAGCTCAAAGCAGGTTATAATGAAGTACAACATGAGCACAGATGCTGTAGCAATTCGCTTTGCTTGTCATCAGGGGGATGGTTAAGGAGACCTTTTCTTATATCTATTTCCAGGAATAATGAAAACACAGGAGGAGTCACCCTGCTCTTTAAGATACGAGAGTATTTTCACTTGACCCCTGTCTCATTGCCCGATTAATCTCCTTGGAATTCTAGGGTGGGAGTCCTCTGGGGAGGTTTGTGCTTCTCTTGGTTATAATGGCCATGGCGAGGAGTTCCCAATTCTAATGAATTAGACCATTTTATCCATTACCTGGCCATCCATATAGGGGGTTCCTTTTCTATGGGACATGGTCATTTTACCCCCTGACCACCACTAATACCCACTGTACAGCACCAGACTTATTGAGTGGTTGGACAATAATAGAGGGGGTCTCACAGTAGAGCATCAACAACTCGAGCATTTAAATATTCTTATTCCTTAAAGGGCACAGCATAGGGAATATGGTCAGAGATGCTGTACTAGTACTGTATGGTGACAGAGGGAAGCTACCCTTGACAGAGCATAACATCTAGAGAAGCTAAGTCCCTGCTGTATACCTAATGTAATCTTGTGTCAACTATACTCAGATTTGCAAAAAAAATGTAAAGCCTTCATTTAAAAAAAAATTATTAGATGAAGTCATTTATCTACTTGGCCCCTAGGAGTGTGACTTCTTACTCCCTTTGACTTGTGCTTCCCAATGCTGTTTATCCCAAACATCCTACTTTTAATGACTAAATTATACTATGTTAAACTTTTTAATTTCCCTTTAATGGATTTTGAGGGTCTATTATGGTAGTTTTTTAAAAAATGGGATGGGGTGCATGATTAGTGCTATAACAGAAAAAAAAAATAACAGGGACATTGGGGTCCAAAAAAACACTTTGCAAAACCTGGATCTTTTCTGAGTTGTGTAACGGGACAAATTAGCATCTGAGCCACTGTGCCCTCAAATTGAACAGGACAACTCTCAGGTAGCTCACATGATATTGGAGGAGTTGGTGAAATGATTGATATATGGGGGACATCCATGGACAGACAGGATAAACCATGGGGAATTTAGGGAAAGATGGAAGGAATCTGGCAGGCTGTGGTCAATGAGCCTATAGACTAATGGGCTTTTGTATTTTTTGTTTCTTAGCATACCCATTATTTTTCAGGCCAGGTTAGTTGTGACTTTTTTTTTTTAATAGGCTATTTCACATGAAAATCTGGTGCTAAGCATTTAAAAGTTCAAAAAGTTTTAAAAGATCTTGCCTCACTTGCAGAACATTAAGGAATAACATGGAGGACATTAGGAGAAGGAAAGGAAAAGTGAATTGGGGGAAATCAGAGGGGGAGACAAAACATGAGAGACTGGGACTCAAACAAATGGAGTTTTGGAGGGGAGGGCAGTGGGGGGATAGGTGAGCCTGGTGGTGGGTATTAAGGAGGGCACGGATTGCATGGAGCACTGGGTGTGGTGCATAAACAATGAATCTTGGAACACTGCAAAAAAAAAAAAAAAAAAAATCAGGCCTGTCTTCTCCCAGGCCTAGTGGGAGCTAGAATAATGAACTGCCCCATCACGGTGGGCTGGCATCATTTCTGCTAGCTACTGGCCTCCAGTGGCTTTGCGGTCTGCCATAGCCCTCCGACTTGTGATTCCAGGCAGACCAACACACAACAGCTGGTCTGACGAGGCTGTAGGCAGTCAATGAACATGTTAGGACAGCAATGATGGAGACTGGGATTCTCCTGGAACATCTGCAACACTGTTTCTAGAATAACAGGACGATGGAGAACAAAAGGCAGCAAGAGGCAGGGATGGGATGGAGAAGACCAACCCAGGTTAGGGCCGAGTTCGGCAGTCCCACCACAATCGTCTAGGCCCAGCTGACCTCCCCGTGTAGCTTTTACAGCAAGAGCTTCTGATTTCAGCTTCTAGGAGTCCGAGTTCCTTCTTGCCCTGTTTCCTCTTATCTTATCAAAACACAATTTCAGCAGCTAGAGAATGCAGGTAGGTAGGGGCCCCTCTGCCGGCTGATTCCTTCCATATGTGGGTTATTTCATTTTCCAAGGGGCCCTGGGTTTGGGGAAAACTACTTGTCCACTGTAATCACCTATGAGCTAGTATAAACTCAGGCTTTACTGCGATTTATTAGTCACTGACATGCCAAAAGGAAAAAAAAAAGTTTAAATGAACTAAGAAAACAGCCATTTGAGATTTTAATCTGAAGTTCATTTGAGCATGTTTGGGGTTTAAAAAAATTTAAAAAAAAAAGATCTACTTATATCAGCATCCATACAACATCCTACACAGATATTTTAAAGCCCACATGGCTTGTGTGAGCCCACATTTCCAAAACAGTTCCAGAATGGGTTTCCGTGGCTCTCCCCTGGTCCCCAGGAATACTGGTGTTTGAAGTCCTCTCCTGAGAAATCAAACCTCGTGTCTGTAGGAGTCTTGTTCTGTCAATTCCAGATTGCTCAAAAGCTCTATTAGGGGGGCAAGGTTGGTATGCCCTAGGGCAGGTGAAGGGCTTTTCCATCATCTGAAAAGCCATCCCCTTGGTGTTAAGTTTGTTCCTTTACAAGTCTCTAGACCCCTCCTTTTAAAGGTAGAGAATTTAGGGCCAGAGAAGAAATTCATCCAGCAAGCCACTGAGCCCTTATTCATCATGGCACAATGACCTCATCAAGGGAGAACCCCTGCCCTCACAGAGCTTAAGGACTGGCAAAGGAGACAGATCTAGAACACAGAACTAGGACAAGGATAAGTACCATAAAGAAGTGTAGGCGTAGACATGTTTCATCTGGACCCCTGAGAAGTGCTAAGTAGAAGAGATCTCAAGACTGAGTAGGCATTAACTAGGCAGACTGTGTCAAGTCAGGGGGTGGTGGACACACAGCCCGGAGAGCGAAGCCTTGGGAAATTCGGATTCTAGGCAGTGGAAGGAATGCTCTGCACACTCTTCTTTAAGATCTTCATCTCCCACCCCAACGGAGCCCTCCAAACAAGCTTTAAGATGTTGCCACTCCCGCTCTTAATGGTTGTAAGCATTTGCAGGCAGCGCACCTCCTTGGCATCATAAATGCTCGATTACTTTCCTTCCCAAGCCCAGGGACTGTTGCAGAATCTAGAGTTGCTGTGATTTCTGGTTTGTCTCCCTTATTTGCTTACATGCCGATGGCAGTGTTAAATGGACAGAAATCTTCCAAGCTACTTTCCTCATTTTCTAAACCTGTAAAAAGGAAAAAGGAGGAACTCCCTGACTAATTAGACTTTAAGTCAAAAATGTTTCCCTCTGAATTGGTTGTCAGGCAAAGTCAGTGACCAGTGAATGATGGGCAGATTGTTCCCACATTCAAGCCTCGCCTGCTCACGTTGCTGCATGGAATTAGAGTAAACGGAAAATGTCAACAGCCAGACCCGTGATGAGGGGCACCTGGATCTCTTGGCCCCATGCTGTGCTAATGATCATTGGATGGTTCATTAGTGAGAATGTTAACAAGATTAAGTAAATGTTTCTGCTGAATCAGCTCCAGTCAAAATTATATTGCTTTTGGCCACAGACATCACAAGACACATAGAGCAAAGGGCAGTTATAATGTATTCTAATAATTGTTGGAAACAGTCACATCAAAAAGTCATTCTAGCCTTGTTTATATTAGACCCACAAAAAGAATTATTTCTTCATTGTATTCATGTGTGTAGTCACTAACTACAACGCTAAAAAAGACCTTAGCTGATTTTAGAAAAAAGTTTAAAAATGTGCATAAACATGTACATGTATTTTACAGGTTTTCCTGAGATAATGGATATTAGTTAAAATCACCTCAAGAACACTAGTCATGTTTTCAAATTCCCTGGATGAGATTAAAAAGTGGTACAAACCAAACAATTAAGAGGTCTACTGGTCCAACTCTAGATTAATGCCACATTAAAAAAGTGATTTTTCACATTTTTAGACATAGCTGAAAAATGCAAAAGGGAAAGATCGTGTGACATATTGCCACATTTCTTAAGTTGTTCTTTTCCCATTTCTCTCACATGCAAAGCAGTTGTCCAGCAGTCTCCTTTCTCTTCCCAAACTTCCTGACTTCTAAACCCCCACTTGAGCACCTCCCACTTTTGTAACTTACTACCTGAATATATCAATTTCTCTTCTGCTACAAAATGCCTCCCCTCTCCAATGTAAATTGTTATTCGGGTCAAGTATCTGCTCATAATTCTTCCCCTTACTAATTACCCTCATTCTGCAAAGTAAGTGTCCAGGAGCCAAGGTGGTAAGACTGAATTTTTCTGGAAAGTGTACCTGTATGAGGGAGGAAGGGATGAATCTGTGACAGGGGAACAGTTGTACAAATATCCACAACCCCTCTGTTTTAGCCTTAGAGGTCCACTTCTTTCACTGTGTTGTAAATCCCTTCGGGGAAAGAAATAAACCTGAGGCCCCTGGCCATTGGATTAAGCACTATATTAGGAGTTGGGTATACAAGTAAGGTTGTAGGAAAATGTTTTAAGATTTTATTGGTCAATGGAGTCTTTGCAAGTCATCAACTTCAATAATCATGGTTCTTAGAGATTCTGAGAGCAGAGAACCCATGCACTTGTGCAGATTTCATTATGGCCCATTAAAACCTTACCTTTCTTCAGGGCAATGAATATTTAAGAGCCCCTGTTTAACCTCATGCAGAAGAGACAGGACTCCTAAGTCTGAACAGGGTTGTGTGAGACACACTGCTCTCCTACCTTGTAAGGGCAGCTGGATTCCTACGGAACCATATACACAGTGCTTCCCTAGGGGACCTCCCTTGGCTGGTGCTCTGAGCCTCCTGATCCTTCCCATCTCAGAACCTGTTAGATTCTCCCTGTATGTAAACCAGCTGCCCTAATGACATAAAACAATGCCAGCTCCCTTATATGGCAAACTGGGTTTCCAAGAGCTTGCAAGAAGACTAACTTATTCTATTCTTTTCATGCTTTCCCCACATTTATTCTATGAATATTTCTTGAGACCTGAGCTATGAAAATCATTGTGGCTAATGCCAGCAAAAACAGAAAATTATCAAACTTCTTGCAATTAGGGACAGCCTGATTGGGTGAGTGAGGTTAGTTAGAAGGTAGGAAATTTCACACTTTATTAGATACAAAAGGTGATAAACAGGAGTGCTGGGAGATACGGATGTCTGATGTTCTAGCGTAGACAGGGAGTCCGACTCAGTAGGCAGGGAAGAGGGTGGTCATTGTTGGAGGAATCTTCATGAACACACTCCAGAAATGACTTATGAAGGATTAACAGGAAATTCACCAAATCAAAAGTGAGCCAGTATTCTCTAGCAAGCAGAGCCTGAGGTAAGGATTAAAGTGTTGAGGATTTATTTAAGGGATGCCACACCAAGGAAGCAAGCGTGAGGAGAAAAGGAAGGGGGACAAGGAAAGACTGAAGAGAAGTAATACATTATATTGGCAGATACTTTGTGATAAACTGAGGAGAGATAGCCTATACTGCTTGGCAAATGTGTTTGTAACAGCATGGGGGACTTTTCCAGAGAGGCCCCAAGAAGAAATTGCACCTGAGAATACTTCATGGCAGAGAAGATATTTTATCCCCCAAGCTATCTTCCATGTTCTGTTCCCCTTTAGTCAAAATCTGCCTTGCAAGAGTTTTATCTCCTTGTTCCCTTTTCAGCTACTTGGGATGAAAGAGCCCATGCCCTGAGGTTTCATTCTTGATCAGAAGTGATTGAAGAGGCCCAGAACCCCAAGCATGCAACTGGGCAGCCTGGATTGGCAGACCTGATGGTCCCAGGACAAGTGACTGGTCAACATCCAGTGGGTCTCAGGGTTGTTGGTCAAGACTTGGAGAGTAACATGCAACAAGTCCAGGGGAATGGAGAGGGTTCATGCAATTTCAATCTGATACAACAGACCTGCTGTGACTTGACAGCAGAGAATGTCCTTAAGTACTTATAGATATTTCTTTCCATTCATTACCAAATGGGTCTTTTAAATACCTTCTCCCACCTCAGACTTTGTAATTAGGGCTTCCAGGCTTAGAGTAGCCCATGCACATGAAGCCCAATCCTTTTGGCTTCAAGATCTGCTATATGCAGCCTAAAATCAGGCCTGCAATTGGACTTTGGGGTGGAATGAAGTGGTTATTAGCACACAGGCTTACTGCAGAACTGCACTAATGGGTCAGGGCCTCCCATGTCAGTACTTGATCTATTAACTGTTTCCCCTCTCAGAGTCCAGTTCAGAAGACTGGAGCAAAGTAGATCCACATAGACTTGGTATTTCAAGAGATGCAAATAGCTCGCTTTGACTAGCTCTAGAGTGATGGCTGCCAAGGGGACTGTGATTTTAATGAAGTGACCCCAAATCGACTTTCTGAAGGAATGGTCCATATGTATGAGAAATTCTTCACCACATCTTTGGCACTGATAGACAGCTAGGGATATCTGAGCACCATCCTGATGGACCTAGTTCTAAAAAGAAAATGTAGGTCATAGCTGTGGACAGCCTGGGCCTGAAGGGATGTTTCCCTGACCAGCCAGGCCAGGAGGTGGAGGCTAACAGGTGGTGAGACCCTGCAAGGAAGTACTGTGAGTCCCTGGGTATTAACCTACAGTCTGAGCATTCCGGAGGAAATGCTTCAGTACAAAGTAAAGAGGCCTTTAAAGTCTGATGCAGATTAAAGATCAGCTTTGCTTTCAATTAGGGGATCATAGGTAACTCCCTCTCTCAAGATCTCCATTTCCTTACCTGGCAAGCAATGTGTCAGATTCTTCTATGTCTTTAAAGGAGAGCAGGGGATGAAACGATCTCTGCATTGTTTGAATTGAGGGACCTTATCTTAACCCTAAATTGGGATTCCAAGGAGCAGATCCAGAGTGGATTATGAAAATGAGGGCATGCTCAAGGGCAAACCTGTATGGGAAGTGAGGGAAGGAGGATAGACGTTCAGAGATGTGATTTTTTTCATTTCATTTCATTTTATTTCTTTTCAGTGTTCCAGAATTCATTGTTTATGTATCACACCCAGTGCTCCATGCAATACGTGCCTCTCTCTTTTTTTTTTTTTTTTAAAGATTTTATTTGAGAGAGAGGCAGTGAGAGAGCATGAGCGAGGAGAAGGTCAGAGGGAGAAGCAGACTCCCCGTGAGCTGGGAGCCTGATGCGGGACTCGATCCCGGGTCTCCGGGATCATGACCTGAGCCGAAGGCAGTCGTCCAACCAACTGAGCCACCCAGGCGTCCCACGTGCCTTTCTTAATACCCATCACGGTTCACCCAATCCTCCCCCCTCCCCCCTCCAAAACCCTCAGTTTGTTTCTCAGAGTCCACAGGCTCTCATGGTTTGTCTTCCCCTCCGATTTCCCCCAATTCACTTTTCCTCTCTTTCTCCCAATGTCCTGTGTTATTTCTTATGCTCCACAAGTAAGTGAAACCACATGATAATTGACTCTCTGCTTGACTTATTTCACTCAGCATAATCTCTTCCAGTCCCATCCACATTGATACAAAAGTTGGGTATTCATCCTTTCTGATGGAGGCATAATACTCCATTGTATATATGGACCATATCTTCTTTATCCATTCGCCCATTGAAGGGCATCTTGGTTCTTTCCACAGTTTGGTGACTGTGGCCATTGCTGCTATGAACATTGGGGTACAGATGGCCCTTCTTTCCACTACATCTGTATCTTTGGGGTAAATACCCAATAGTGCAATTGTAGGGTCATAGGAAAGCTCTATTTTTAATTTCTTAAGGAATCTCCACACTGTTTTCCAGAGTGGCTGTACCAACTTGCATTCTCACCAACAGTGTAAGAGGGTTCCCCTTTTTCGACATCCTCTCCAACATTTGTTGTTTACTGTCTTGTTGATTTTGGCCATTTTAACTGGTGTAAGGTGGTATCTCAATGCAGAGATGTGATTTTTAACTGAAGTTATAGCTCAGACTTCATTCTACAAGGAGCACAGGATTATGGATGTAGCAGAGTCATTCCACCTTGAGAAACATCTTTACTTCCCCAATCTTGGTTCCAAGACCAACATGACATATTTTACTAGTGGGATTGGAGTCAAGGTGAATTCTGTATCCAGAAGGATAGTGCCCCCTGCTTGCAGGTGTCCTCTCCAGGCAGCACTTCAGCTATACGTTTGAGAGGTTGTTTAACTACTTTACAAGGCCAGCCCCTTCTTGACAAGGACATGTACACATGTCAATCTTGATCTTCATTCCTTGTGTGTCAAGGACTTAGTTCAGGTTTCCTAAGCACAGGGATTATTATAAGAGTGACTGCTGAAGGAGAGTTTTCTGGAGAAAACTTGAGATAAGCAGAGATGTGGATTCAGCTGAAGTCTATTTCAGCATGCCCCCTAAAGGGAGCTCTGGAAAATCAATGCACATAGAACTGTCCTACCCTGAGGCAAGGGTATCCCAGCATCTGTCACTTGTTGGTCTTGGACCACCCCTGGGACAGCATTTCCAAAGGAGGTTTCAACTTTCTGGAGAAATGTCCATCTCTAATCTGTCAGCATCCCATATTCCCAACATCTGTGAATGATGTATGTGCTGACTCAGGAAAGAAGAGTTGAGTGAGACCCATGCAGTTGACTCCACCATTCTTCTAACATTCCTACGAAGGATTGGAGGACCTTGAGAGGATCATCATAGTCACTAAGCATGAAGGCACCCCATCCCCCTTGTCCAATCTGGGAAATCTAGCCAGTTGTCCCATTAGAACAGCTCTTCCAGGGCAACTTCAGTCTCTACTGTCAACGTATTTGTTAAATCCAGACTGTGGCAAAAACCATGCTATGCTTTGAGGATGTGGAAATAAGTCAGACAATCTTGCTGTGATGAACACTATTCCCAGCATTTTATGGACCACATTAACAAAGATTTTATATAACAGTTGAAGTCCCAGAGTCTACTATAGTCACAAAATCATTCGTCAGGACGGCGCAGTAAATCTTCCAGCCATCAGATGTTTCCAGAGCCCTGCCTACGATGTCTGCCTCTATCAGCTTCTCAATCTGATTATTCTGGGTGATCTGACTTCTCTGTCAAGGCTGGTTCTGTTGAAGTCAAAACAAGTAGTCATGATAGCTGCTTATATTTAGAGTCCCATAGAGCAGGTTACAGACTTAAGATGATAAACAGTTTTCATCAACTGTGGAAACCATTATAGAATGAAGTTTCTCAAAGTATGGTCCATGTCAAATACCTGGGGGTACTTTTTTAAAACAGACTTTTGGGACTTACTCTAGAATTACATAGATCTATAGGGCCAAGGAATTGATTTTTGGCTCTCCTGAAGTTATGGGCACTGAAGTGTGAGACTCAAGTAATTCCTACCTCTCTTCATTGTGATGGATTAGGAGACAGTCTTTGGCTCCATAGTAACAGTGTTAGTAGTAGGTACTAGGGTCAAAACCCACACCCTTAACCTTTAGGGAAGGCTTTTCAACCTCAAACCACTGACATTTTGGACCAGATAATTTTTTACTGAAGGCACTCTTCTGTTCATTGTGGGATGTTTGGCATCAACTTACCAGATGCCAGTAATGTTCCTCCAAGTTGTGATGGCCAAAATTATCTCCAGCCATTGCCAAATGTTTTCTGGGGAGCACAGTTGCCATCCCTACCATGGTTGAGAACCACTTCTTTTATTTCATAAGCAGTAATTATGCCGTGAGTTTTCCTATCAGATGGACTTGTCTTTGAATCTTGACTTCACGACTTATCAGTTATTAGATCTTAAGTGCCTTAAGTCAGAATCCTAACAAGCATATGAAATAGGTAGTGGGAACTCAGTTTCAAGGGAGAAGGTTATACCTTCCATCTTATTCAGATTCCTCTTCCCCATAGACCTTATCAAAGGAACATACCACCACTATGCTTCTTCAGGAAGACACTAGTAACTTGCCATACCAAGACTGCTTCAAGACAAGTCCTCTTAGTCCCATTCCCCACTTTAGGCTTTACTGTCCATTGGACCCTCAAATATTGACATTGCATGGGTAGTATTAAAATTTCCTCTAAAGTGGGAACAGAGTAAGGCAGACATGGTCAGTGCAACCTTTATCCCTTAGCATTGGTGGTTGTACTGTATTCCAGTCAGCTCCCAGTGGCTGCATCTCTGCTATTTCCAGAATGCTGGATATGGGGACTGACTACCAACCAGAAGCAGTCCTCAACCAAGGATGGCTGAGAGAGTGGAAGTAAAAGCCTCAGCTGTGTTGTCGCTCAGTGGGGAAATCCTGAGGGACGCATGCTACACCATTCTGAGATGAAGCTCCAGCCACTGTGGTAGCCAGCTTAATACATTCACTATGGACTGCATTCCCTCTATCACTTCTCCATTCCCCTAGTACTCACTGCACCTCCAAAATAAACCACTTGTAGCACATCTTTGTCTTAGTCTGCATCTGTGGGGAACCAAGTCTTGAAAAAGTTAGCATTTGTAAGGTATCTGGTTCACTGTCAGCTCACGGTAGTAGTCAAGTCAACCTCTCATGGGGAGAAAGGTTATTGAACCAAGATGCTTTAAATCACTCTATTAACCTTGCTCCAAACTCAACCATAGGGCAAGAATCAGCAGCAGAGGGAAGAAACTATGTGCTTTGAACACTTGGCATTACAAGTGCTCCTAACTATACATCAGTGTCTGTTCTTAGCGAGGAGGTAGTATACTAGGAAAGGCAGTTGAGCCTTGACAGTGTTGCTGTTTCTCCATCCCACAGAATTGGAGCGTGCCCAGGAAGGCTCTGGAAGCTTTCCACCATCCATTGCCATTGCACAGACTAGAAAGAACATGACACTCTCCCCCAAAATCAATATCCGTGGATTTTGTTAAATCTTCACCAACTGTTTTGTATTTTATCAGCCTAAACACAGAAAAGTCTTTTCAACAGATGGATTGCATAAGATTCTGTAAACATTGTAATTGTTTGGCAGGATTACTGCTTACACTGAAAAATGTAATTTGCAAGGATACACACAGACGACACATTTCCCCCAATACACAGTGACACAGTTTGCTGTAAGTGAGACCCCATCATATTCCTTTTGTATGGTGCTAACACATCAAATCTAGAATTAAACAGTGGTTATCTCCAACATCAGACTGCTGTTTCTGCCATTTTGCTGTTTCATGGGAGCTTGAGCTGTGCAACAAAGTTCATCTTCCATGCTTTTCTTCCCAGTGTGTTCAGAGACCCTGGAGGGCAGCCAAGTGATACAGCATTACAATGAAATCAGCCCTTTTGATTAGGTGTGGGCAAAGCAGGTCTCTTACTTTACAACAAGATAAGCGTCCTGTAGCTGAGGCATTTAATTGTCATTGCTCCAGGACATTGACAAAGAAGCAGGTCTTGTTTACAAAGAGCTCTTCTCTATGATTGTTCTGGGAGGGAATCCGAGCGCTTGAGGAAGGAACCATCTTAACTTACATAATTTCATCAACCTATTTTTATGGAGTATTTTATTGCTAAAAATCAAGGAGGGAAGAAATTGCAAGTAAACTGATCTCTGGCAGGCCTCCAAGCACATAAACCCAGGTCCACGGAAAGTTCAAGGATGAAGAAAGAGCCTGTACACTCAAGACTTCATCAGGACAATTGTGGGTTTATCATGTTGACATCTGAAGGCTTCCTCTTGTGCCAGGCACTGGGTAAAGCAGGTCACTCCTTAGGTAGAGACATAAACTATATTTAAGTGAGAGAATTAAAGCTTGGGGCTTTCATAACTTGCTCAAGGTGATCACCATCAGACCAGGATTCAAACTTGGTTTTGCCTAAGTTCCAGGCTCTGAACTTGTGCTGAGACAGGTTGTTCACATTTCTAAACCTAATTTTTTATAAGTATTCTAGGAGATCCTTGCTGTTTTTAAAACTTATGGAGCCCAGTAGGAAGAAATGGGCTTTTTTTTTCTTTCCTGAATACTCAAAATTGGGCAAGTTCCTCAATGGTGGGAGATTGGGAGAAAACAAAACAAAACAAAAAAACCAGGTTGGTTAACAATGAAGTCATCTTAAAATATTTAAGTTCTCTCCTCTCCTAAATCTGAAAGGGTTCACAGCCAAACTTTGTGACAGAATTGGTTTTTTTGGTTCATCCAAAGACAGAGGTGCGGGCATGACACACAATATTGCTTTGGTAGATTCTGATTACAGAAAAGCAGCCCAATTCTTAGGTTCAAAGTCAGAAGAATACACTGAAAAGATAGAAAAGCACAAAGAAATTCAATCCAGAGTAATCACTGCTCACTAAGACATTTTACTGAGTTGTAATGTACACAGAAAAGCACAGAAATTGTCATAGGTCATTTAAAACATAAAAAAAAAATCTGCAGAATAGCATTATAGGGGCCTACTTAGCCAGAGCAACTCCATCTCAGTTAAACAGCCATTTTGTTGTTTGTGCAGTAAAACTTAAACTGACCCTGCCCCTCCCACCCCCAGAGGAACTTACTTAAAAGCAAGTGTGGGAAACCAGTAAAATATGGCCAACCAGTCCCTGATAACAGAGCCCAAATACAAGGACGGGTCAGGCCAGATGGAGAGAATCTCATTGGCCAGGCTAAACCACATGGCCTTTGCTCTATAAAAGCTAGTCTGTGAAGCTGGGGGTTGTCACTCTCTCCATAAGAGATGGCCTTAGCCGGTTGGTTTGATTCTCTGTGCTGGCTCAAAATAAAGCTTTGCTTGACCTTCGCTTTGTATCAGTCTCGCTCTTTTGATGACAGACCCCATCAAGCCTCCTCCACCTAATTCAAGAGATCTTAGCAGCAGTCTAAAAGATCTCCTCAGGTCCCCTTAGATCACTAGCCTCTATTCCCCACCTACTAACCAACGATCTTAATGTCTAAACTATTGTTGAGCCCTGACCAAGTTTAAGTTTTGCATAGAGATATTTTTGCTCAACAATTAATTCATGTTGAGCAAGTGGCTAGGGTTCGGTGATTTTCACTGTCGTGTATTATTCCAGTAGGTTACTAGATTCAACAAATATTTAAAATACCTAGTTTGATCTGAATTTCAGATATACAACTTTTTGGTATGTCCCGTGTAGTATTTGTGGTGTTTACACTTAGAAATATTGTATTAAAGCTTAAATGGGAATCCTGTTTATTTTGTCTAGAAATCCTCATTTTAGGACATACAGAATTTATCTACTACTTTTGAATTGTTTCAGCTTTTGGCTATTGCATTTCTGCCACTGAGGGCACTCTTCACTAAGATTGTAAAGCAAACTATTTCTTCCTTTTTCAACATGTGACTACATACTTGTGATAAAAATCAAATATAGTGGCAGCATTCTGCGTGTTCTAAATATTAAATATTTTATAGGGTGTGAAGTATTCCTTTGAGTGATTGCAATTAAGTTGTTGTAAAATTACAGTAACTTTGTTGTCTATTTAGATATTCAATTCATGGTTCTAGAGGACTCTAGTAGAGTTGAAGGAACACAAGGTAAGTAAACAAAAATGAAAATGTAGTTGCAGAGAAAGCAAATAGAAGCATTTATGACTTGCCTCAGGATTTTTCCTGGAGAGCATAAGCTAAACACATTGTTGGAGGAATTATCCCAAGGAAGGAAGAATGGAGACAAAGAAGTGGAGGAAAAAGGAAGAAAAGCAACACAGGTGGGGGATTACTGAGCTGGCATGGCTTCAAGAAATAAGCAGGTTATTTCTTATATAGCAGGTTGCTTAATCATGGGAGGGTCCTGAGGAGGGATAGGGGTCCACGGAGTCTGACAGAAGCACTGGAGAGAAATACAAGTGATCTTTTTTTTTTTTTAAAGTGTTTCTTTTTTTTCAGTCCAGTTAACATGTAGCATATTAGTTTCAGGGGTAGAATTTAGTGATTCATTAGTTGCATATAACACCCAGTGTTCATCACAACAAATGCCCTCCTTAATGCCCATCACCCAGTTACCCCATCTCCCCTCCAGCAACCGTGTTTCCTGTAGTCTAGGGTTGCTTATGGTTTGCCTCCCTGTTTTTATCTCATTTCACTTTCCCTTCCCCTATGTTAATTTTGTTTCTTAAATTCCACATGAGTGAAATCATATGGTATTTGTCTTTGACTTATTTCTCTTAGCATAATACACTCTAGTTCCATCCATAGCCTTATAAATGTCAAGATTCCATTTTTTGATAGCTGAATAATATTCCATTTTTTATATATACCACATATTTAATTCATTCATCAGTCAATGGGTATCTGAGCTCTTTCCACATTTTGGCTATTGTGGACATTGCTGCTATAAACATCGGGGTGTGTGTGCTCCTTCAAATCACTTTGTATCCTTTGGATAAATACCTAATACTACGATCGCCACGTTATAGGCTAGCTTTATTTTTAACTTTGAGGAAACTTCATGGTGTTTTCTAGAATGGCTGCACTAGTTTGCATTCCCATCAACCGTGTAGGAGGGGTCCCCTTTCCCTGCATCTTTGCCAACTTCTCTTTCCTGACTTGTTAATTTTGGTCATTCTAACCAGTGTGAGTGGGTAGATAATCGTAGAAGTGATTCATCTTTAAGTGTGCCTGTGGGGTGGTAACTCTCATACTTCCGAGTCTTGATATCTATCCTCCCTGTTAAGACACTGGGGAAGGGACACTGGATGGCTCAGTTAGTTAAGCAGCTGCCTTTAGCTCAGGTCATGATCCTGGGGTCCTGGGTTCCAGCCTGGCATCAGGCCCCCTGCTCAGTGGAGATCCCACTTCTCCTCCTCCCTTTGCTGCTCCCCTGTTTGTGCATGCCTACTCTGTTAAAAAAAAAAAAAAGATCCCGAGGAAGTCACATGCTATGTGGTCACCATCTAGTCAGACCTACAAGATTGATAAAGACAAGCTGCCAGAATGATACAGCAAACATGTGTCCACAACCTAAATTCTACATTTTTGTTTATCTACCATTAATTAAAAACTTTTAATGCACCTCGGCTTTTGGAACCCTACTTTATCTCTGAATACTTCATGTAAGTTATCAAGAGGCATTTCATATTTTAGCTTCAGTTAAAATTTAGGTATAGTGCAATACACTTGAAATACGTGCAGGTGAAAAATTGAGTGCCTGTGTAACTCAGACTTCATTTGTATTTCCTTTGTGGCTAATAATTTTGAGAGTCTTCATGTGTTCCCATAGCTTTGTCAAGTTTCTATTACAATGTTTCGCTGAGTTTTTATTGAGTCTTGAGTTTGAGAATTCTTTCTTCTAGACATTTGTCCTTTGTCAGGACTTTTTTTTTTTTTAAATGTCAGACATGCAATTTCTCCTAGTTTCTACCATACTTTGTTTTCCTCAAATTATCATTAAAAGATATCATTAATTTTGAAGTTTTTTAAATAGTATTCCATTCTGTTGTCCTATTTAAAGGTAAACTACCCTCAAGTGCCTATATCCAAAAACAAAAACAGTATAGTCTTAAGTTCTTCTAGGAGCTTTATAGTTTTAGTTAAGTTTAGTTGTATAAATCCATCTGAACTTCTGTATACAATGAGACAGGAGCGGAAGTTCATTTTTTTCTAAGTGGATGGCTAGCAATTCTAGCACCATTTGTCAAAGATTTTCTACTGTAGTGCCTTTGTCAAAAATCAAGTAATGATTTGGCGTGACTTTATTTCTGGAATCTTGATTCATTTTCATTGACTTCTTTGTTGATCCTTACTCCAGCATTACATTATCTTGATTACAGAACTTTGTAATAAGCATTGAACTCTGGGTCCTCCAAGTTTGTCCCTTTTCAAGATAGCATTGGATAGTTTTAAGTCCTTCACATCTTTATACAAATTTTAGAATAGTCTTAATATCTACAAGAAAATCCTAGTGGGATTGTGACTAGGATTTCAGAGGATCTATAGGTTGGGGAAGAACTGAAAGCTTCAGAACACTGAGTCAGTTAATGAACTCAGTATAGATCTCATTTAGGTTTTTCAAGATTTCTCAGGAGAGCACTTGCAGAACATCAGGACCTCTGAAAATCCATTCCTCTACAAAAGTAAGAATGCTAGCCAAAAAACCTCTCAAGAAGTTGATTTTTTGACAACTCTGACAATTAGTCAAAGGCTTGCAACAATTTGTGGACGTTATTAAAAAACAGAATTTGGTAACAGCAGCAAACCTAGTAATATTTTAACTTGTCTTATTCCAATGCCTCTCTCCCCAGATCATGGTAGCCCTAAAAAGCAACAGCCTCACAATTATGATAGTTATGAAAAATAGAAGCCTAGCACTGGAGTGTGAAAAAGGTCTTGGTGCTGCCCTCAAAGCTCGAACTTCCAGAGAACAAGCTTTGTCTGGCCTGTCTCGCAATCCCCTGGAAGTCTTCAGAGACCTTGTCTTTATTTGACCGGACAGAATGCACTCTTTGCAAACTGCCTTTTCCCAGGGGGAGTTGGCCAAGTAATTATCCCCAGCAATCTTTCAAAATCACATGGACTGAGGTGGCAATAATGGTTGGTGTAAACAAAAAGCTGACCAACAAATATAAAAGGAAAAAGCTAGGAAATGACAGATCCACCAGGGGATTGGAAAAGCTCCAGCATATTCCTGGGAATCTAGAAGGCCACACACATATGGAATGGTGCATGTTCCCAGAGTCGAGGCTTGCTCAGCAAGGACCTGAGAGGTTCCTAGAATCTCTTGCTCATACAGCATCTCAAGGTTAGGCAAAGGGAAGTGTGAAAGCAATGGTGGAGCTGTCAACTTCATGCCAGAGCTTGAAGACATGCCTCAAAGCACACGCAGCCCCTCGGCACAGGATAGAGGGCCTGTCAGTTTAGGGCATTTAAGGAAATCTGTTCTATCATTAGTTAACCACAAAGCTACTGACACAGACTTTAATAGCCACACATTTTAAAGTGATGGTTCTTCATGTACTCCAGAAAAAAAAAAAAAGTTGAACTTAAACTTGAATCTCGTACTGAACCCTCACATTCCCCAACAGGCCATGTGGGATAGAGGCCAGGAATCTGTGTCATCTTAATGGACCAAGATTTTGACTACCTCCTCAATAGGACAAACTTCACACCTCAGGAATACAGATAAGCTTATGGAAAGTATTTTTCCAAATGGAACCGTAAGTCTCCATTAGCATTTCTTAACCTATGGAATGGGGCAAAAGATCTGGGATAGAAGAGGGGCCTAATGAGAAGGAAGAGTCTGCTCATATCTGCCATGAGTATATGGGGGTACCAGAAGATTCATGCTGAGATTAGTAGCAAAAAGGCAGAGGATAAAGAGGGGTCTTCAGCCCCAGATTTACATGGCAGTCTGGTACGGAAAAATGTTAGAAATGGTAGGAATTACCAAAGAACAAATACTTTCCTGTACTGAGCCACACTGTGCACTTGCTCCTTACAAGGCAATTAAAGGGGGTCCTGAGACAGTACTTCAGTGAGAACAAAGTGCCTCTATAAGCCTTGGTTTTCAGCATCAGGGACCTCTGTGTTCTAGCTGTTTTGCCCTCCAAGTTTATCATTTCATACTATGTATTTCTGAAACAGTTGAAACTTGGATGTTGTAAAAATTTTTTTAGCCTTTATTAGAAATGGCCATTTAAAGTTTTATTTCTTAGTATGTGGCATGGTGAAAGTCATTGTTAATTAATCTTGAATTTTTAGTGCAGAAATTTATGTAGACACTTTTGAGATTAAGGGGTTTTCTTTATCTTAGGGCAAAATAGGTGCACATAAGAACACTGGATGTGGTACATAAACAATGAATCTTGGAACACTGAAAATTTTTTTTAAAGATTTTATTTATTTATTTGACAGAGATCACAAGTAGGCAGAGAGGCAGGCAGAGATAGAGAAAGGGGGAAGCTGGTTCCCTGCTGAGCGGAGAGCCCAATGCAGGACTCCATTCCAGGACTCTGGGATCGTGACCTGAGCCGAAGGCAGAGGCTTAACCTACTGAGCCACCCAGGTGCCCCAAGAACACTGAAAAAGATTTTTAAAAAGAACATAACACACCTGTTGCAGGTTAGTTTCTCAAGAAAACAGGCTGAGATGCACATTTACATGCAGAAAGGTTATTGGGGAGTGCTCTGTGGAGCAATGCCCTTGGGGAGAGGAAGGAAGCAGGGCTGAGCCAAGGGGGAAGTTGAGCTATGATATAGTCACAACAAGGCCCTTAGCCAATCTTACAGAACTCTAGATTGGGGATGGCCTTTCAGAATCATCCTGAAGTGGAACAAAAGTCCTGGTACTTTTGTCCCCATGCCAAAGAGTAACTGAACATAGGCCAGCTCTGGCAGCAAGCGTGATCTTGGGCTGGCAGTTCTCTTCAGCCAAGGCAAGATGAAGGAAGATTCAGCCGAACACTATTAGCTGCCAGCATTTCCAGAAGCTGAGGGAATAAGGAGTGCTTAATCCTGAAGTGTCTGTAGGGACAAGGGGGGGGGGGGGGCAGTGGGTCCCATTGCAATAGAGCCTTCTCTGGTGTTCAGTCCATGTACTACACTTGAGTAAACTTGCTTCCTGAGTTCTGGAAGAAGTTCTTACTGGGCTTCTTTCTCTAGGGGTGACAGAAGAGTTGGAATCAACTATAGCCCCTACAGCTATAGCCAGTCTCGAGGCCCTAAGTGGTATTTATTATTACCCTCCCATTAGAGGATTTCCCTTGCCCTTGCCTAGCTCCTTTGCTGACCTTGTTATCTGCCCTACTATAGGGTAATAGTGCAGGCCAATACCCTGAAGGCAAAAAGAGATGGCAGATGTCAGCCTTTGGTCACATACCCTTCCCAGGTCAGGGTTGCTATATCTGTTTTACTCTCAATATAAGAGAAAATCCATAGGTGCCCAAGTGGCCAACTGAGTTCCATACATACTGTGCCTCCACTTTGTAACAGAGCAGCCCTACCACCTCCTAAATCATCAGGTCCAGGATGGTAACTTCTCGTCTGCTAATCTCTTTGCATGAGGGCATGGAAGTGACTAGGTGCTAGCCATAGCTTGAACTCTCATGGGGCTCTTGCTGCATCCCTTAATGGAAACATTACCTTTCTAATAACCAGGCTTGGCAAAACTGAAGAGCTTAAAGTTGCAAGAACTAGAATTACACATGATCAAATTTGGTCATCAGAAGTGATAAAGATGGGGCCATTTTTGCTTTTATCTATTGTTTCCTGGGCCCAGGTATTCTACCTGTCGGTGAAAAAGCACCATGTAATGGTTGATTTCGTCTGTACCATCACAGAGCATATAGTCCCTCCAGGATGATCTCTAAGCTGGGATCGCAGCTCTACTTTTAGTGGGCTGTCCTATCACTTCACACCTGGTGCTCTGGGTGTTGCAGTATAATATGGCCAGTAAATCCCATGGCCGTGTGCTTATTGCTGTCCTACTTTGCTAAAAGTGGCTCTCCTGGTTCATGTGACGTATAACATTCTCTACCATTGGATCAGTCATCTTCTTGGCCTTAGGGATAGTAGTACTGGCCAAGACCCTTCTGGCAGGAAAGGCAAACCTATGCCAGGATTAGGTCTATTCTTGTCAAGATGAATTTCCAGATGACAGGCTGGTTTCCAGAGACAGTGCCACATTCTGAGATTCGAGATTTTTGTTGCTGGCATTTTGTGTATTTGACAGCAGGAATAAGTAGTCCAGCTTTGGTGAATGGGAGTCAATCCTTTGGGGACACATGGATAGTTTTCATCTCTGTAACCATGACTACTCCACTCATGCACTTACTGGGAAGCATGGAGATCACTATTAACAGAATGGTCCTGTCAGTTGACGTAGACCATTCTACCTTATAGGGTCTACTCCAGGGTAAAAGTTTCTGATGGGTCTTAACACAAAAGGTCCTCCTGTGTTATGTCCATTCCCATGTGTACACCCACAGACCTCCTCACCCCTCATCTTTCAACATTTTTGCTTCCAGCTTTCCCATTAGCTACCCAGGTCATTTGCCACAACTCATGATTTTATATTTAACTCTAAGTTACATCTTTTCCCAAAGTGTGGATCTATGTATACCCCTCAAACCTCCACTCTACTTAGAAGGGTTTTTTTTTTCTCTCCAGTAACTGAGTTGAGCAGTCCTTTGTAGCCACATAGGGAATGACCCACATAGAATGACCCATCTGGGTCCAAATGCCATCTTTTTACTTCTGTTAGCTGATCACAAGAAATCCCCTATCTGACTCTAGGCGTGAGCTTAGGGAGAATTATCCATGAAACATTTGTGAATGACATATGCTGGGCCACATAATTATAGCTTACTTGTGTTTGATCCTGGGTGTATAGCTTCCATTTTATGATGGGTTACTGCTGACCTGATTTAGGTCTTCAGTTCAACAGACCTCTGCTCAGAATAGACTGTTCTAGCCACACTGTCCTTTGGTGTTCCGGGATAAGGTGCTATTTGGTCTAATAGCATACTCTACTCTTTCCAAAGCTATAAAGACAGAAGTCATGGCCTTGTTTTAACACCAGATGTCTAGGTTGTGATTGTTAGAATGTGCTATTGGTTCTACATGTTTTTCTTCCATCACAGGTATCTTTAATACCTTAGGATATGCCAGGTCAGATAGCCTAAGTAGCAGGGCCCTTCCCAACTCTAGGCACCACTCAAAGCTGGCAGCCTTTTGTGTAATCCGGTATATAAGTCAAAATGTCATTCCCAAGGGTAGCATATGGTGCCTCTAGAACCCGACAAAGTTTATCGGCTATGAATTGTGCTTCTTCATGGTAAGGGGTATCTTTTGAGGTCATGTTCTGGTGTGTCGCACTAGACTAAGAACTTCACTAAAATGACAGGCCCTTGAATCCTCATTGGTTAACTTTTGCCCTCTGGTATGCCTCCAATGTATATACCACTTCTTGTTTTCTGGGCCAATTAGGTCATCAGTATAGCAAGTCAGTATGGTGTTCTGGAAGGTACCAGTTCCTTTAGATTTTGAGAGAGAGAATAAATATAGCCTCAGGAAAACAAACATGTATAACCTTGTCCCAGGGCTGTGTACCTGAGGCTGTATTACCCAGTTATAAAGCAAAATAGTTCATCTACTGAATTGAATTTACAGTAATCTTTTCTCCAGGAACTTTCTTCTGGAGTTTTTTATTTTTTGAAGGGTTCACAATGACAGTTTGAGGAAACCATGGTAAAATGATGCTAATTTTTCTTTCAATGTATGTTTAATTTTTTAATTAATTTTTTTAATGTTTAATTTTAATTCAATGTATGTTTAATTGAATTTAGTTAATATATACTATATTATTAGTTTCTGGGGTAGAATTTAGTGACCCATCAGTTGCATCTAGTTCTCTGCTCATTATATTAAGTGCCGTCCTTCATACCCATCACCCAGTTATCCCTTGCATCCACCCACCTCCCTTCCTGAAAGCCTCATTTCCTAGAGTTAATCATCTGTGGTTTGCTTCCCTGTGCATTTTCATCTTTTTTTGAAATGATGCTCTTACTATTTAGATGGTAGCACTTAAGTTTTCCATTTGTTTCAAAGACATATTTAATACAGATCCTGACCAAAAGAAAATTTCTAAATCTCACCCTCTAATGGCCATATTAATAATGATAGTTCTTATTCTACGAGCTAAGAAAACTAATGGGATTCAGCCAGTGACCAAGCATTTTCATGTAGTCAGGTACATGAAACAGTAGTTCATGTAGTCAGGTTCATGTAGTCAGGTACTAGAAAATTGACCATTGAGTAAATCTGTGGATCCTGAGCTTGTGTCAGAACTGAATGACCTGACCCAATGTGTAACCTAACAGATGATTCTTCTTTGAATCTCCAGATAGCAATGTTGTCTTAGAATCTGTGCTTAGTAGTCACAAAAAGCTTGGGGAAAAATACCCAGTGTTGGTGATCCCAGTTATTACATTTAGGTACCGTTGGTGAAATAAGAAATTACCACTAAGAATAATTGCCATGGTGTTCTAGGATCTTTCTTCCTGGGAAATTCAGGCTCTATTAGACATTGGTTTCCAGGTCTAGAAACTTGGCAAAAGGTACTCTTATCACAGGCAAAAGGCAAAAGAACTCTTATCACAGCTATTTTTATCCTCATCATTCATGCTTGATTCCTTCGGTTTTCATAGATCAAGCTTTGCTATTACTGCCTGTCCAGGCATCTTGCCCCTAGGGACACCTTGATATGATAAAAATTCTCCATTATGTCCTCCCTATTCTCCATTATGTCCTCCCTATTGATCTTGTCTCATTGTAATAATTGTCCCTACCTTTGGGTGATGGTTAAGCACTGCTGCTAGTTTACATGGTTTCTGGATTGTATCATCCATACTGCTTTTGAGAAGTCTAGATTTGTAATGTCATTTTGTTTTTAGCCCTGGACTACAGAGGACACCCACCAGTGAGTTTCTCAATTATATTAGCTACTCCTCAATGGTACACTGCTTATTATTTGGTAAACAGTGACTACTGGGCCTTTCTGTGGTAATAGTAATCTGGTAGATTTTTCCATCCTGATAGTCCAACATCCTCCACTTTTTAAAAAATTCTTTATGTCAGGACTAAGAACTTTAGGTACAGCAAGGAGGTTTTTCTGTTGATATGTTTTAAAAAAAATCAAGATCCTGGGATTGTGGGGATAGCAAGATCAAGAGGTGGCCCGGATTCAAGATCTACAAGCTGATCTCAGAAGTTGCCAGCCACTGAATTGAGATAATCACCAGTCAACAGCACTATTAAATTGAATAAGTTAACATCTATAGAATATTCTAGGAAAAAAAGGATGCGATTTTAATTCAGTTCCCTTGGACTTGTGAATTCCTAGATAAAGTATGACATCCATGGCTAGTCATAGAGGATGATCAACAGTGGCTAAGTGGCATTATGTCATGTCTTGATTCTAAGATCTGGTACTTCTAGTCTTTGACTGGAATTAGTTACTGTGTGATTTCATTCCCTTAGTTTTGTGCTTTGAGAATTTTTAGAATAGATTATGCTCAGGAATAACCCGGAGGAGATTGGGAGAAGGAGAGAAGTGAGCTGGGGGGGAATCAGAGAGGCAGACGGACCATTAGAGACTGTCGACTGTGAGAAACAAACTGAGGGTTTTGGAGGGGAGGAGGGTGAGGGTTGAGTGAGCTTGGTGGTGGGTACTTAGGAGGGCATGTATTGCATGGAGCACTGGGTGTGGTGCATAAACAATGAATCTTGGGACACTAAAAAAAAATTTAAAAATTACAAAAGAAAAGAACAGATTATGCTCTTGGCAAATGATATCTTCAGTTATGCAGTCATCAATACTATCTGATCACACTTTATCCATTTTCCATGGCTGAAGACCTAGGAAGACTGGACTCTAGTAGCAGAAACATCAACAGAAGGTCCTATGAGGATAGTTATAGCCTCCAACAGCCACATCTCCAAATTCCTTAGATTATCTATACAAGGGACACCTTCCCCACCAGGTTGCTCACACTCAATTAAGCATGACTGGTTACTAAACCTGGATCAGTCTTGCTTAGTATGTGAATCCTTCTACAGTTTTTGCCCTGGAAATCCATGATGTCCTGGCTGAGACTTTCCTAGAGCTGTCCTTTAATCCAATTCTCTTTCTACCCAGTCTTCCTCTCTCATATTCCTGCTCATTCTTTTCATCCTCCTCAGACATTGCTCTTAAGTCTCTTAACCATTTGAGTCCATCTTGACATACTTGTCAGAAGACCTGGACAGACAGTAATGGGAATAAGAGATTGGGAGATATGATGAGGTCTCAAGGTCTCCAATGGAGTGTGGGGTATGTAGAAAAATCTTAAGATCATAGTGGCAGCCCAATTGCTGGGATTTTACTGCTTGTTATCTGGGGAAAATCTCCTGCTAGGAGAGGTTGCTATTGGCAGCTTGGTAATCAGAGCACTGCCTGATGGTGGGCAATAAGAAATATCTAGGACAGCAAAGATGGCTAGCTGTTCCTAAACTGAATATTCTGTAGTTTTTCGTGTGTGTGTGTGTGTGTGTGTGTGTGTGTGTGTGTGTGTGTTTTAGTAACTGAGGGTTGTTACCAAGTAAAAGCTACATATAAGGGCCAAAAGGCATCTCTACTATCTTACCTTACAGTGGAAACACCTGAGTGGGTCCTTAATCATTCTAACCCTTCAAACCTCCCTGAGCCCAAAGGAACCAAGGACGAATGTCTTTTCAAACATGTACCTCCCAAATTTGTTTCTCCACAGAAGGGTAGTAACTCCTGGTGTCATGTAGATGTCCTGTTCAGATTTCCTTTCAAGAGAATCATGTGAAAACTAGATGGGGGGGGCATCTTCTAGCTGCTGCCCCTCTAAACTGCACCAGAGTCCACACAGGCCACATTCTTGGGATGCTCAAAACTAGTGACCGAGCATGGCCTGGTTATAGGAATATGGCCATTCCTGTCTAGTGCAAGACTGTTCTAGACAATCTATGAGAAAGTTTTGGCCAACCAATAGGAAAACCCAGTCATAACTGTACTGTAGTCTAGGTCTTCTCCTACCCAATCCTTCCTTTTTCTCTTGCAATGCAGATCTGACCTCTGAAACATTTCAAAGCCTTTCCCCACCATCCTTACATCCTTATTTCCCCCAAAGTAGTTCCACCTGGTGACTTTTTTGGAGCACCTTAATTTATAACATCCTTCTAATCTTATGGATGTCACCTAACAAAGTTAAAAAGTCATCTGGGGAGATATTGTTACTTGGTTTTCACGTAAAGCCCTGACTTTCTGACCCAGAAGCATTGTGGTTGATTAACATACTCACATTTCATTTCTCAGGGCTTCTGTGTCATTACATCTGAGCCTCACAGCCATGGAGGTGAAAAATAATTCAAAGGGCCCTGCCAGCATGTCCTAAGCCATGGTTACTCTCAGAGAGGCTCAAAGACAAAGACATACTCAGGGGCACTTTTACCTACAAATGTTTTCACTCTGATTGAAGTCAGAATAGCATAGGAAATAGGTCTGCCCACAAAGGGTGGACAAATTCAAGTGCTCCCAGTGTCATACTTCAAAGTTGATACAAAGCTATAGATTATCAACCTTTTACCCTTGAGCAGCTTAACCTATCTAGAGTCTATGAAGATGAACCAATTCCTTTACTCAGGTCCGAGGACTTGGTAAGGAATTTGGAGGAAGATTAAAAACATACTTGTAGGGCTACACAGTCATCTATAACTAGAAATGTGAGAAGAATGATCTCCATGCACAGGATTCCCTTGAATCTCACAAACCTATTTCAGAGATTAAGTTGACCAATAGGTCCAGTAGCTTCTCTGAACTCCATCTCTACATTTGCACCAAGATCATACATCCAAAGGGCTACTGCCCAGTGACAACCTGGCTGGGGCACTAAGGTCCAGTTTCTTGGGAGACAGGAGACCCTACCAAGACAGGATTTTGGAACTGGATCACTTGTCAACTGGCTGGCAATGAGGTCCTCCTCATTTTTGGTTAGTAGACAAAAGGTAGCCCACTCCACAAGAGTTTCCCACTGTTGAAATATTCATGGTGGCAATTAGAGGGTATATGAGAGGAGAGTACATTGACTGGTATTATATATCAGCCAAGAAATCTTGCAGAAATCTTATCTAGACTTCCAATCACTACCCAAAGTCCTGATGGCTTTTCTAGGGTTTTTGTCTCTCTAGAACACTACTCTGGTTCCATTAAGATTCAATGATCAACCGTAGGACTCAGTGCTTCTAATCCATCTAGGATATACTACAGCCTTCTACAATCTCAATCCTCCCATAGATTGAATTTGAAAGGAACTAGTCCTCTCCATTCAGATTACAACTTTGCCACTAACAGGACAAGAAAATGGTTATTAAACTTGATTCCAGGACCAAGCCTCAGTCCAGTTTTTCCTTAAGGCCCTCTTTGGTAGTTCTATTTTTCAGAACCTTAGAGCTCCTGACATTTTAAAGCCATGAGGATAGGTCAAATAGGATGATCCATGGGTCTCTTTAGATCAAGCATTTATTGGTATTTAATTATTCTTAATTTCTAGGATTAAGATATGTATAGCATGCTATATGTAAGTTGTTTGGTAGCTTAGAGTATGATCAACATTTAAGCTTAAAGTACACGGTATTGTATAGAGTTTTAGAAAGTTATTAAATACTGATGATTTCAGTGCTAATGAAACATTTTCAAAGTGGAACCTCAAGGCTACAAATGTTCATTTCTCAGTAATTCTTTCTATAGACACAGAACTCAGAAGTTTGTGGATGTAAACTCAGCATAAGAATCCTCCATGGAGGGCGCGTGGGTGGCTCAGGTGGTTGGGCGACTGCCTTTGGCTCAGGTCATGATCCCGGACTTCCAGGATCGAGTCCCACATCGGGCTCCTGGCTCCTTGGGGAGTCCGCTTCTCCCTCTGACCTTCTCCTCTCTCATGCTCTCACTCATTCTCTCTCAAATAAATAAAGTCTTAAAAAAAGATTTTCAGAAACTCTTTTAAAAAAAAAAAAAAAAAAAGGAATCCTCCATGGATCATTTTTGCCCTGTTAATGGCCTACCTGAGAATGTCTCAGAGCTATCTTGAAACTGAATCTCCTTTCTACCCAAAACTTGTTTCCTCTCAGACCAGCATTGAACTCCATCTATTCCTGCTCACTGTCTCTTCGTCCTGCACAGGAATTTCTCTCAATACATCCTCTATCTTGATGCTTGTACCTTAGAAGACCTGGATGGACACTGTAATGGGAGTGGTTCAAGAGAATAAGCAATAGTATGTGTTTGTTGATCAATGAAATGTAGTCAATGAAAATCTCAGGAATACAGTGGCTGTGCAATTACTAAAGGTTTCACTGCTGGGGACTTGAGAAAGTATCACCCTAGGGTGCAAAATTGTAATCTGAATGGAGAGGTACTAGCTCCTTTCATTATCCTAGGGGATAATGCTATTGGCAACGCAAGGATTCAAGCATTAAACAGTACAGGGTAACAATATCTAGAGGGCTAGCAGAGATGGCTAGTTGGTCCTAAATGGAGTCAATGTTCTGCAGAGGAAGAGAGTACATGAGAATGGTTGACAAATAGGTAAAGGGTATGTGGTAGAGTCATTGCTGATAATTTACCAAAAAGGCCCTTATCTCCTTCATAAAAGCAGAAGACTGAAGTCAAGTTAGCAATCAATCTTGAAATATTGCATGCTCATCTAAGGAGCTGGAATCGAGGTTAAGATCAAGGCTCTGTCTGGAAAAACATGGGGTCCTGTAAAAACTGAAGACATCTGGGTGGGTCCTCAACAATTTTAGCAATTCATGCTTCCTTGAGCCCATGAGACCAAGGAGGCATTACTTCTCAAACACATGCCTAACCTATTTCTCCACTCAAGAGGTAATCCCTGGTGCCAGGGATTTGTGATGTTCAAATTTTCCTTCAAGAGAATCATCTGCAAGGAGGAGTGGGTAGACACCCAGTTGCTGCTTTTTCAAATCTGCTATAGCATTCACCAAGGCCACATTCTCCTAAGAATCCTGCCAGCCAATGACCGCACACTGGCTCGGAACTCCTTTAAGGCAATCATAGACAGCAGTGTGTACCTGAGAAAGTTTTGTTCAGCCAAGGGACAGCCCCACAATTTATTCATTAATTCCGCCTTTTCTTTCTGGTTTCCAGTGTCAAACTTGCTATGTACTCCAAAGTCTCTTCCTAACCATTCTCCCTTCTTCCCTTTATTCCTTATAGGTATGGCCAATACAGTCCCAGGTTAAGCATTCAAGAGTTGCCTTATTTCCTAGACAACATGTCCAGACTGTCTTTATTGCTATTAATACCTGAAGTGCTTCAACCATGGCTCCAAGGAGGCTCCAGGAAATCTCAGGAAATAAAGTCAGGCAAGAGTAGAACAGAGGTAGAAGTGCACTGTGTCAGGAGTTCAACAGTACACCCTTATGTTCCTGTTCTTTCCCCCTCATACTACCTGTTCTTCCCTTACTTTAAGCTATCTGCATCTAAATCCTTGTCTCCTGTTCTACTTCTGAGAGAGAACCCAAAGTAAGACATTCACAAATTGGAATACTTAGTAGGATCATTGGTCTAGGCTAGGATTATGTACAGATCATTGGTCTAGGCTGGGATTATGTACAGATAAGAGGCTAGTAGTAGTCTATTTGGTCTAGTAAAATAGGAAGATTTACATTCTTCTACACGTATTTTCTGGCTATAACAGAATCAGCCTGGTATGTTACTGAAACATGAGAACCACTTTTCAAGGGCAGGTCTGAGCTATTGGTAACAGCTTTCAGACATTGGGCCCATCTGGGAGGGGTCATGGATGGGAACCTATAGCCTTTGAAGGCTTATCACATGGTGCCAAAACTTCACCCACCCCCCAATAGTTTAGATTTGAATGGAGCTGGAACACTTCTTCCTGTTATGCAGATTACAACTTTACTACTAACAGGACATAGCAAGGGACTATTGAACTTGAATCCAGGACCAATGCAAGCCTCAGTCCAGGTCATTTTCCATAAAAACCACCCCCAATACTTCTCAGAACCATGAAGAGCTTCAGGGTTTAAAGACAAGAGACTAGGTCACCATAGAGTGACCTTTGTGTCCCTTTAGACCAAACACTTGATATTTCAGCAATTCCTAGGATTAAGATATATGTATCAGAATAGAGTATAATCTCTACCATAAGGTGTTTGTTGATAGTTTAGTCTTGTTAACTTTTTAAAATCTTAAAGTACATAGTGTTTTCTAGTTTGTAAGCAGCATGGCTTAGATATACTAGTTCTAGTTTTTATGGGATATTAAAAAAAATAGGACCCTCAAGACAAAAGTTTCTACTATTCAACCACAAGGCTAAGAATGTTCGATAATCCTGCAGATGCCAAACACCTA
This sequence comes from Mellivora capensis, assembly GCA_004024625.1. NCBI lineage: Eukaryota > Metazoa > Chordata > Mammalia > Carnivora > Mustelidae > Mellivora > Mellivora capensis. Next base: position 979 of record PISX010009829.1, on the reverse strand, counting down.
TTTTTCCTCTTGCACTTGAACATCTCTATTCATTCACAGATGGATTTTAAAAAATTTTTTAAATTTTTTATTAAACATATAATGCATTATTAGCCCTACAGGTACAGGTCTGTGAATCGCCAGGTTTACACACTTCACAGCACTCACTGTATCATACACCCTCTCCAATGTCTATAACCCCACCACCCTCCCCCTACCCCCCCTCCTCCCTGCCCCTCAGTTTGTTTTGTGACATTAAGAGTCTCTTATGGTTTGTCTCCCTCCTGATCCCATCTTGTTTTATTCCTTTCCTACCCCCAAACACCCCACGTTGCCTCTCAACTTCCTTATGATCAGGGAGATCATATGATAATTGTCTTTCTCTGATTGACTTATTTCGCTAAGCACAATACCTTCTAGTTCCATCCACGTCATCACAAATGGCAAGATTTCATTTTTTTTTTAATTTTTTAAAATATTTTTTTAAATTTCTTTTCAGCATAAGAGAATTCATAGTTTTACACCACACCCAGTGCTCCATGCAATGTGTGCCCTCCATAATACCCACCACCAGGCTCCCCCAACCTCCCATCCCCCACCCCTTCAAAACCCTCAGGTTATTTTTCAGAGTCCATAGTCTCTCATGGTTCATCTCCCCCCCAATTTCCCTCCTTTCTCCTCTCCATCTCCCCATGTCCTCCGTGTTATTTGTTATGCTCCGCAAATAAGTGAAACCATATGATAATTGACTCTCTCTGCTTGACTTATTTCACTCAGCATAATCTCTTCCAGTCCCGTCCATGCTACAAAAGTCGGGTATTCATCCTTTCTGATGGAGGCATAATACTCCATAGTGTATAAGGACCACATCTTCTTTATCCATTCGTCTGTTGAAGGGCATCTTGGTTCTTTCCACAGTTTGGCGACCGTGGCCATTGCTGCTATAAACATTGGGGTACAGATGGCCCTTCTTTTCACCACATCTGTATCTTTGGGGTAA
>PISX010009828.1:0-73662 GCA_004024625.1 Mellivora capensis | reverse complement strand
CCCAATTTCCCTCAACTCCCTTCTCCTCTCCATCTCCCCATGTCCTCCGTGTTATTTGTTATGCTCCACAAATAAGTGAAACCATATGATAATTGACTCTCTCTGCTTGACTTATTTCACTCAGCATAATCTCTTCCAGTCCCGTCCATGTTGCTACAAAAGTCTTGTATTCATCCTTTCTGATGGAGGCATAATACTCTCTTTTAAATGTTGTCCATTGTAGTAGGTATGTAGCAGTATCTCATTGTGGTTTTAATATGGATTTCTCTGATGATTAGTAATGTTGAGTAATTTTTCATGTGCTTATTTGCCATCACTTTATTTAGTGAAGTATCTGTTCAAATTTTTTACCCCTATTTTTTATATTAGGTTGTAAGATTTTATATACATATATATATATATATATGATAAAGACTCCTTAGCCAATATGTGTTTTCAGATATTTTCTCCTACTCTGTGGTTTATCTTTCAGAGACAGAAGTTTTTTGGGGTTTTTTGTTTTGTTTGGTTTTTGGGAACAGAAGTTTTTGATCTTGATGAAGTATAATTTAGTCTGTTTTTTTTTCTAAATGACTGGTGATTTTTTTATCTTGCCTAAAATTTAATGTCACAAAGATTTTCTTCTAAAAGCAATAGAGTTTTAATTCTTTTGTTTATAGCCATATATATTTTAAGTTAATTTTTCTTTATAGTGTGAGGTCAGAGTTGAGTTTCATTTATTCATTTTTTTAATCTTTTTATTCTATTAGGATGGTGGATTTTTTTTAGATTTTATTTATTAAAGAGAGAAAGCACGAGTAGGATGAAGGGCAGAGGGAGAAGCAGACTCCCTGATGAGCAGGTAGCCCAGTGCAGGGCTCTGTCTCAGAACCCTTGAGATCATGACCTGAGCCAAAGGCAGATGTTTAACCTACTAAGCCACCCAGGTGCCCCAGAATTTCATTTATTTTTGCATGTAGATAGCCAGTTGTTCCACCACCATTTGTTGAAAAAAACTATCCTTTATCAATAATAAATTCACTATAAATATGTAGGTCTGTTTCTGTATTCTGCACTCTTTCCATTTATCTATATGTATATTCTTACACCAACATCAGAGTGTCTTGATTACTGCAGCTTGTGGAAATCATGAGATCAGATCCCAACCTGGTTCTTTTTTAAGTTATTTTGGCTATTCTAGGCCCTTTATATTTTCATATAAAGCTTAGAACCAGCTTGTCTTTTCCTCTTCTTAAAAAAAACAAAAAACAAAAAAACCTGGAATATTGATTATAACTGTACCAAATTGCTAAGTGATTTGGGGAGAATTGACATCTTAGTAATAATGAGTCTTCCTTTCCGTGAACATGATATATTTCTCCATTTATCTAGATCTTCTTTAATTTTTGTCAGCAATGTTTTATAGTTCATTGTACAGGTCTAGCACACATCTTGATCCCTAAATAATTATATTAATAATAACAATAATCTGAAAATAATAATTGTTTTGATGCTATGCAAATGGTATTTTTTATTTCACTTTTCAGTTCATTTCTAGTATGTAAAAATATAACTGTAATCTTCATGAATTCACTTCTTAGTTCTAGAAGGTTTTTTGGTAGACTTTTTAGGATTTTCTTCATAGTTAATCATGTTGTCTGCAAAGAAAGTTGGTTTTACTTCCTTCCCAGCCCATATGCCTTAAATTTCTTTTCTTGTGTTAGTGTAATAGCTAAGACCTTCAATACCAAGTGGTGACATCAGACATCTTTGCCTTTTCTGGATCTTTTTCTTTTTTTTTTTTTTTTAATTTATTTATTTGTCAGAGAGGAAGAGAGAGCGAGCGAGCACAGGCAGACAGAGTGGCAGGCAGAGGCAGAGGGAGAAGCAGAAGCAGGCTCCCTGCCAAGCAAGGAGCCCGATGTGGGACTCGATCCCAGGACGCCGGGATCATGACCTGAGCCGAAGGCAGCTGCTTAACCAACTGAGCCACCCAGGCGTCCCCTCCTTTTCTGGATCTTAATAGGAAACATTCAGTCTTTCACCATTAAGTGTAATGTTAGCTGTAGATATTTTATAAGTGCACTAGTCAGATTGAAGATGTTTCTTTCTATTCCTAGTTTTCTGAGAGTTTTTATCAAATGGGTATTCTTTTCTTTTTTAAGATTTTTATTTATTTGGTTGACAGACACAGCGAGAGAGGGAACACAAGCAGAGGGAGTGGGAGAGGGAGAAGCAGGCTTCCTGTGGAGCAGAGAGCCGAATATGGGGCTCAATCCCAGGACCCTGGTATTACGACCTGAGCCGAAGGCAGACACTTAATGACTGAGCCACCCAGGTGCCCCTCAAATGGATATTTTTAAATATTTTTCTTTTTATGCATTAAGATAATCCATATATTGTTAGTAGATATATGTCAGTAGATATACCAGTGCATTTTTCTTTAATAAAAGGAAGCTAATGAACTAGGGGAGTGATAACTAAAAGGTATAGTGTTTCTTTTTTAGAGTGATGAAAATGCTCTAAAATTAACTGTGGTGATAGTTGGCACATATATTTGCATGCTCTTATAGCTTTCTCTATCCTAAGAAAAGTGAAACTGAGAGTCATTTTTTATTCTTTTTTTTTTAAGATTTTATTTATTTATTTGACAGAGAGAGATCACAAGGAGGCAGAGAGGCAGGCAGAGAGAGATGGGGGGAAGCAGGTTCCCTGCTGAGCAGAGAGCCCGATGCGGGGCTCGATCCCAGGACCCTGAGATCATGACCTGAGCCAAAGGCAGAGGCTTAACCCACTGAGCCACCCAGGCGCCCCGAGTCATTTTTTATTGTTAGAAGAGAAGCTTTGCATTACTTTCCTTACCTGTAAAATCAAACATCATATTTACCGTATGGGCTTGTTGTGAAGATTAAATAAGAGTGTGTGTGTGTGTGTGATAACTATATGGCTGTGTATCTGAACCTTAGGAGAGTACCATTCACATAATAAGCACTATAAAATGTCAGCCTTTACTTCTCTTCTTATGATATGTTTCTTAGAATCCTGTTAGCAGTAGATTAGCCTACTCTTAAGAATACCATTATCAGAGTTCTGTTAGGATATTTCCCTTTTAATCAAATATCATTTTCTGAGTTGTTCTAATAACTAAGTGTAGGATCCTCACAAATTAGAAATAGATGTAATTAAAGTGAATCAAACTGACAGATTAAAGAAGTTCATGAAAAGGTAGTATGCTTCCTAGATTTCTTAAATTCAGAAATTTTTCTTTTTTTTTTTTTATAGTCAACGTTAGCCAATAGTGGTTTCTTTAAACCTTACCCTTTGTCTTAGTGTTACAGACCTCAATTTAAAATAAATTCACCTTATAAAAAATACCTGCATAGTTAATTCTCAAGATACTTTAAGATCAAATATGCAAATTTTACTCAAAGAGCCTGGTGGGGTTTTTTTTTTTCTTCCCTTTTTGTATGTAAAGGCAACATCAGACGCTGACCTGAAAGAACATATGGTTGGAATCATATTCAGCAGGAGTAAGCTGACTAATTTACAAAAACAGGTTGGTAAATAGTCATTTCATTGTCTTCATCAGTTTTTGTTTTTAGGGTGTAAAGTATTTTCCAAAATTTATGGAGGCTTTTTTATGCTGACTCTTTTATAGGTCCTGTAGACTGTATCTGCCTTTTTCTAGAGACGAAGGAGTATATAGGCATACCTGCATCACTTTAAAGATTTCGTTATGAATGTTAACTTTCTTACCTTACTACTATTTGTTATTTCTCATTTTCAGGTAGATCGTTTCATTTTGGTGTCAAATATCCAGCTATATCAAAGTTCATTTGCATTTTCTATGTTCCTTTTCCCACTGTTTTTTTATGTCAGTTGATTTTTTTTTTCCTGAGCGATTATAGTGTTAATTAAATCAGTGTTAATATTTTTAACTATAAAGAGGTGGGGTAGTGCTAGATTGTTCATATAATGGAGTACCTAGATAACATAATAATTAGCCCTTCAGAAGTCAAATAAAACACTGGTTTTAAACTAGCCCATCATTTTAACTTTCAACATGTTAAATCCTATTTAAATAAATAAATTTATTTGTGCTTTGTCTTTTTAACAATGTATCATTGAATCTTAGATTCTACCAGTTATAAAATGCGCTGTATTTCATGTATCATTAAAAAAAGAAAATTTGCTGCCGGTTACATTATGAATGCCATCAATTATAAAACACATTATGAACAGAAATGCTAATGATGTCTGGAAGGAAAATATGGCTTAGAAGTGATAAATTATGTAATTTGCTTTTGTTTGATGTCTTAAACCACAGGCAGCGGTATTCCAACTTGTATATAAATAGTTTCTACATAGTAGTTGATTTAAATATTAAGATTTTTATTCATGGTTCTCCTAGATTTTCTTAATTGTTTATAAGATGAATTAAGGTGGTATGATGGAGAATTAACGGGGAGAAAGAATTAAATTGACTATCAACTAATATTCTTGTCTTTTTTTTTTTTTTACTAGAAGTAGTACATCAGATTTGCAAGTATGTTTTTACATATCCTTTATGTCGTCTTTAAATAGGTGTGTGCTCACATCGTCCAGGCTATTCGGATGGAAGCCACCAGAGTTCGCGAAGAATGGGAACATGCTATATCAAGCAAAGAAAATGCCAATTCTCAGCCCAATGATGAAGATGCCTCCTCTGATGCTTACTGCTTTGAGCTGCTCTCTATGGTCTTAGCCCTGAGTGGCTCTAATGTGGGCCGCCAATATCTGGCTCAGCAGCTAACTCTGCTCCAGGATCTCTTTTCACTTCTCCATACAGCTTCTCCTCGAGTCCAGAGACAGGTGACTGGTCATTCCACCTACCTTTTGGCTTACTTGTTCCTCAAAACACTTATTAAAAATTACGTTATCAAAGAGAATCACCTTAGGGTCTTAACTGTTGATCTTTATTTTTTGTTACTTGGTTTTTTGGATTGCATTTTAACTCCATGCTTTAAATATTTTTGACTCATTGTAATGAAAATATGGAAGAACAAAATATGTTCTATTTTACTACTATGCTGTTGCGATAAAGAATATCCTGTCTACTGATTGTCTTGTTGCCATGGGATGTGTAATGTTTCTTTATTCCTGACCAAATAAAGACATGTTTTTTTCTTGCTGCCCTGGAGAGGTAATTACCACATCAGAAATTAAAATACTGTTTAAATCATATTTTTGTCCTTCTGAAAGCTTTTGGAGTCCTAGAACAGCTGCTAGGCTCATTTATAAAAATGAGAACTTTAGGGACGCCTGGGTGGCTCAGTTGGTTAAGCAGCTGCCTTCGGCTCAGGTCATGATCCCAGTGTCCTGGGATCGAGTCCCACATCGGGCTCCTTGCTTGGCGGGGAGCCTGCTTCTCCCTCTGCCTCTGCCTGCTTCTCTGTCTGCCTGTACTCACTCTCCCTCCTCTCTCTCTGACAAATAAATAAATAAAAAATCTTAAAAAAAAAAAAAATAAGAACTTTAGAACAACAGTCTTTAAGACGAATTCTTTCCTTTTATTTTTCTTATCAGGTAACCTCCTTATTAAGACGAGTGTTGCCTGAGGTGACCCCTAATCGTCTGGCCAGCATCATAGGAGTAAAATCCCTTCCCCCAGCAGATATCAGTGATATCATTCACTCAACAGAAAAAGGAGATTGGAATAAACTAGGTATCTTGGACATGTTTCTGGGATGCATTGCCAAAGCACTCACAGTACAGCTAAAAGCCAAAGGAACTACCATCACAGGAACAGCTGGTACCACTGTGGGCAAAGGTGTTACCACAGTTACTCTTCCAATGATTTTCAATTCCAGGTTGGTCACTGTATCTGTTTTAGTAGTAAAATAGTAAATCCTATTTGGAGAATTAAAACAGGATTTCAAATTCCACCTTGTTTGCTTGTTTACCAAATAGAAGCCATAAACAACTAATGTATGCATAAAAGAGAATGTGTATATAACCAAGGTGTAGTTTCAAGTTAATGGGGAGAGGAAGGTTTGTTGGTATGTTGAATATAATGTTGGAATACTTCTCATGTAGAAAAATACTGTAGTCCCCTATCTCACACCATATACAAAAGTAAACTTGAGATCAATTAAAGCTTTATGTATATTTCCTTTAAAAATCTACTAGGACAAATTATAGAAGAACATTGTTGTAATCTTCAATCCAGGAAGACCTCCTTAAAACACTGAATACAAATGTCACAGAGGAAAAGTTCTCAGATTTGGCTACATAAAAATGAAGGATAATTATATGAAAATATTTTTAAAATATAAGCTGACCTGAAAATATTTAACACCTATATAGTAGAGAATAAATTATTAGTCATAATATTATAAAAATGACTACAAATTAATGAGAAAAGACAAACAACTGATAGAAAAATATATGACAAGAGAGTTAGTTCCAAGAAGAAGAATTACAAATACCAGTAGACAAAGGAAAAGACACTTAACTGGGAATCAGAGATATGTAGATTAAAACAATAGGACAATATCTTTGTCTTGGCAGCATTATGAAGAAATAGGCATTTTTTATGGCATCTAATGTAGATTACTACAGCCTTTTTGGATGTCAGTTTAATAACATATCACTGTATTTAAAATATGCCTTTCCTTTGACTTACCAGTTCTACTTCTAGATGTTTATACATGTGCACAAAAATACATGCAAGGAAGTTTGTTACAGAATTGTGTATAACAGCAAAGATTAGACATCCGAAATAGTCTAGTCAAAGAGCCAGTCCATGATATTAAGTAACACCAGAATATAAATCAGTGTGTTGTTTTCTTCATCTAGATAGTCTTACAAAAGAAAGAAAAAGTCAGCTGAAATAAAGAGTAGTATACTCAGTGATGTAGTTGACATATTCTGGTCCAAACTCTTAATATCTCTATGTGGATTGGTAACAAATAGTTTGTGGTCTGTGAACAGCTCTGTTCTAGAAGATGCAGGCTACAAAAATAATATACAAACAAATACGTGGAAGGGAACATGTATCAGAATAGGCTACTCAGGGTTGAAGTTGAGTATCTCACAAGTGATATTTTGATTAATTTCTAATTTCTTTTTAAAATTCTTTAGTTTGAATCATTTAAAAAATTAAAATGCATGCTGAAATATAGCAGTTTTCATCATATTTATCTGTAACTTGTCACCGGCTGGTTTGCAAATGCTGACTTTTCTTTGTAGTTATGTCCGTCGAGGTGAAAGTCATTGGTGGATGAAGGGCTCAACTCCTACCCAAATCTCAGAGATCATCATTAAACTTATCAAGGATATGGCAGCAGTAAGTTCCCATCCTCCTGATCATTATGTCACTGAAGTGCAGTCAAAATTTGATTAAAAGAAGCAGCTTATTCTGCTACCTTAATAGCAGAAATACATTGGTGTTATTTTGCTTTACTTAAAGCCTCTGTTTAGTAGGTTAACTATCGTGCCGTCTGTCTTTTCAGTCAGTGATTAATTTGTCCTTTGTGAAAACTGTTCATTTCAAGCTTTCCAGTAAATTTACTTGCAAAGCGTTATATTAGTCTTCTAAGGCTTTAAAACTTAAAAAATGAAATACACTTTTTTTGAGCCTGACAAATCAAAACCCTAAAGGAAAAATAAAGGTTTCTCATTTTCTTTAATTCTCCTGGTTTATAAACCTTTTACTCTTCTTTATTAATATTCTATGTCATTGTCGTTAGATGTTCTTTTCGGCGAGATCTGGGAGTGTGGAGAAAGGGAATTACTTTTCAAAGTACCGGGCTCTTATTGGTTGCTCCACAATGCTAGTTCCCTCACATTCCATTGTATTTTCAGGCTCATGAGGACAAGGTGCTGTGGAATGTAGGCTTCTGAGAGAGAGATCAGACAAAACATCTTGGAGGAGGAGGATGTGGAACTGCCTCTTAAGAGATTGATAGCAAATGGATGGGAGACAAGAGAGGATATTCTGGGGATATAGGAAGTTCTGTCACTTTTCCCAACAGCAAGGACATTTCCTCAATTGGAAAAATGGAGAACTTTCTCACTTTTCAATAAGTCTTTCTCAGCATGTTCACTGGATGAAAATACCAAGGAAGAATATTTAGGAACATCTAAATTCTATGGTAGTCAGGTGCTTATGTTCAGCAAAAAAACAAGTTATTAGTTGTAGGATCACCTGGGTGGCTCAGTCGGTTAAGTGTCTGTCTTGGGCTCCGGTCATGATCTTAGGGTCCTGGGATCGAGCCCGGAGTCAGGCTCTCTGTTCAGTTGGAAGCCTGCTTCTCCCTCTCCTTATGCTCCCCCTGCTTATTCTCTCTTACTCTGTCTCTCAAATAAATAAATAAAATCTTTTTAAATAAATAAATAAAAGAGGGGTTTTTTTTCTTTTTATTTGAACCCATTTATGCTCTCCAGTTCTAGTATTCATCTAAAAGCAGTTCATTTACCTATATAAATTTTGTGTTCAATAATAAGTCTTTGTAATCAGAATTTCTGCAGCATAGATACTTTAGTACTACTTTTTTTTATTATTTAAATATTTTTTTTTTTTAATTCGACAGAGATCACAAGTAGGCAGAGAGGCAGGCAGAGAGAGAGGAAGGGAAGCAGGCTCCCCGCTGAACAGAGAGCCCGATCCGGGGCTCGATCCCAGGACCCCGGGATCATGACCTGAGCTGAAGGCAGAGGCTTTAACTCACTGAGCCACCCAGGCGCCCCTTAGTACTACTTTTTTTAAAATATTTTATTTATTTATTTTGGGGGAGGGAGTGAAAGAGAGCATGAGAGGGGAGAAGGTCAGAGGGAGAAGCAGACTCCCTGCAGAGCTTGGATCCCAATGCAGGACTCGATCCCCGGACTCCGGGATCATGACTTGAGCTGAAGGCAGTGGCTTAACTAACTGAGCCACCCAGGCCCCTGATACTTCAATACTTCTGTTATGTTTTTATCTAAATGTAAGAGAAAATACTCTTAAGCTCTATAGAAGAAGAGTATTGAGAACCTGATTTTTTATTTACTTTCCAATCATTAAAATAGTGGTTCGAAGTTGAATTTTTCATAGAGTTGTGAAGGATTTTTATTTCAGAAGTATGCCCCTGAATCTAAAGCTGCACTCACAGGGGCATGTGGGTAGCTCAGTCGGTTGATCGTCCAACTCTTGATTTCCAGCTCAAGTCATGATCTCAGGGTCATGAGATTGAGCCCCACAGCAGGCTCCTCACTCAACAGGGAGTCTTCTTTCTTCTTCTCCCTCTCCCTCTGCTCTTCCCCTGACTCATGCACTCTCTCTCTGGCACTCTCTCCCTCTCTTTCCCTCTCTCTCTCAAATAAGTAAATAAATAAAATCTTTTTTTAAAAGTTGCACTAACAAATCTTTCCTTTTGATGAGTTTTATCTAAGAGAAGGGAATTTACTATTACTATTATACATATCTGGTTACTTATTATTCTCTCTTTCTCAATAGGGTCATCTGTCTGAAGCATGGTCCCGAGTGACAAAAAATGCCATTGCAGAAACCATCATTGCCTTGACCAAGATGGAGGAAGAATTTAGATCTCCAGTAAGATGTATTGCAACAACTAGGGTAGGAGTTTCTTTTTATGTGGTCTTTATCATAGCAGTAATTAGTTTGAACAAACTTAAATGAATAAATCAGCTTAATCCAATTTTTTACCAAATACTGTATTTACTGAAAAAGTGTGAAAAGCTTTTTTGAATTATGAACTAAGTATAGTGGTTATAAACACTCACTGTTATGTGTTCTTTATTTCGTTTTTGTTATTTTGGGGGAGGCTAAGGATCAACTGGTTAGAAAAGGCTAAGTTCCATTATGTTGTCTTTCTAGTAATGTCTTTACTGTAGCTTACACAGTAAACTTAGTGTCAGCCTTATGCTTAGATAGACTGAAGCTCCTTCAAAGACAAGGCCCTCCCTTACTCGTTTGGTATGGCCTAATTATTCTAAAGTAGAGCCTACCTATTGGATTTACAGACCTGACTTTTTAAAAAGCAAAAAGTGTAAGCCCTGGACACAGTGGGGCAGACTCTCATGGCTAGAGAGTAGGACTGCATTCTTCAGGTGAGACATCTATAGTCACTTTTGATCTACCAAATTTCATGTCCCTTGTACATCCAAAAGAGATTAGGGTTTCCTTGAAGCAGGGCAGTGTGGCAGCATTAGGAAGAAGTAAACACTGACAGAAATTGCTTGATTTAATCTTCTGAAGTCTGGAAAGGAAGACAGATTGTCTTTCTCTGGGGCAGGAAAAGCTACTTGATGCCGTGCTGCTGGTGAGTGGACCTGTGAAGCAGTTCCTCGAACAGCAGAGTTCTAGCACCACACACGCACATGCTTTCCTTCTGCACCCCCGTTTTTCCTTGCACACTTCATGTTTCTGTTTCCCTTTTTTCTATTTTTCCTTGTCTTCCTCTTCATGTCTGGTGACCCTCTTATGCACTTCTTAAATAACTGTTTTTCAGTAATGAAGAAATATATCCTTCTGTGAAAATCTGAAGCTCACCCTTTAAGCCCCAGAAAGTTTTAAACTTGTTTCTGAGGGCTGTTTTCTAAAGTTTGCTAGACATTTACTTACTTCTGACGAAGTATACCAAGGATAGTGCTAGGCATTTAGGGGTACACAGAGACTTCTGAGGAGCTGTTATTATCCAGAAGGATTTAATATGTACCCACCCACTCATGAGACTGTGTAAAATTAAAGTCATTGTGCCACCTTGCTTGGAACATAGTGCCTCAGGCAGATGACACTAGATGGGAAAATTTGCAAGAAGCATCAGTACAGTAAATATTGAATATGTAAATTCATTTACTGATATATTGCTTCCTTAGTAGACCAATAAAGGATAATGTTATATGTCAGGTAAAAACCAGAATGGTTCATCCAGCAGCAGTCAGTAAATATCTGAGGGCCTACTGTGCCTATGGCCCATACAGCAGTGAGCATGTGTGCCTGGTACCTGAGTGCCAGTGGGTATCCATGTATTTTCAAACTCAGCTAGCATTTATTGAGCTTTTACAATGTGTCAAGCAGTCAGTACTTTACAAGTCTTTTCTGAAAATTCAGTATTGTGACAGCCTTTCCTTTTAACAGCTCTGGCTTGCTCTAGCTTCACTGTGTGTGCTGGATCAGGACCATGTAGATCGTCTCTCTTCGGGGAGATGGATGGGAAAGGATGGACAGCAAAAACAAATGGTAAGACCAGAATTGTTTTATAAAAATGTATCTTGTTTTTCTTTATAAGTAAGCTCTAGCTTAGCATTTTTTAAAAATTTAAAAATTTAAAAAAAGAACCTGCAAGTCCAAATTCCACAATTAGCAGAAAATTGTGGCACATTGCCCATGGTCATCTCACAAGTCTGTTTCACTTAGGGTCCCCTCTTCATAGTGTGTTAGAGGCTTTAATTATATAAAAGAGCTTTATCAGTCTTATGGTAAGAAGGAAATAAGAGCAGTAAGTGAGGCACCGTGACATATCATTTATTCACAAATACACAGTACTTAAAGTAGTTTGATAGGTATCCCTAGGCGCACTGGGAGGGAAAACTTTATAGAGGCCCTGTCAACATTTTCTCACTAATGTTCAAGTTTCAAAATGAATCATTTATTCATTTAGCATACAGAATGTTTGAACATGGGGGAAGAAAGTTGCTTAAGTCATTAATCAAAGTATACATGCTTATTTTATTAATCATTGAAACTGTTCAGCAATTATGTTATTGAATTAGGGGCTTTTGTACTTGAGTACACTTGCCATAATCTGTTTAATGTTCAGATTCTAAATTCCTAATAGACTTCAGAACAGTAACATTATTGTTGTGAATAAATTACATTCCATTTGTATGAGCATCTGGGACATTCTTGCAAATGTAATATGACATGTGGAAATGCCTTGTTTCAGCCTATGTGTGACAACCATGATGATGGAGAAACTGCAGCCATCATCTTGTGCAACGTATGTGGAAATCTGTGCACTGACTGTGACAGATTCCTTCATCTTCATCGGCGAACCAAGACTCATCAAAGACAGGTGCTGGCTACTGTCTGTACATGCAGAGCAGTATCTGTAGCATAGGATACATTCAGTAAATTTTAAAATAAATGTGGGAAGAAGGCTTGCTATGATGGGAAGAAAGGGACTTTGCGGTCAGAGCCTCAGTGGAGTTCCTAGCCACCTCATTTATCACTGTGTAAATCAAGGCAGTCAGTTAACCTGAGACTTAGTTTCCATATTTATAAAAATGGAGCCATTGTCAAGATTCAGGACAAGACTGGAAATGTCCGAAACTTCTTAGAGTGCTTAGTAAATAAAAACTATTATTGTAATTGAATAATTAAATTTTATACTTCCTTCTTCAGAGTGAAAAATAAAATATTTTTTCCCTTTTCTTTAATGAAACAATAGGTCTTCAAAGAAGAAGAAGAAGCTATCAAGGTTGACCTTCATGAAGGTTGTGGTAGAACCAAATTGTTCTGGTTGATGGCACTAGCAGATTCTAAAACAATGAAGGCAATGGTGGAATTCCGAGAGCACACAGGTAGCGGAGGATTTAAGATTGAACCATGCCTGCTACTTAGGATTTAACTAGATGTTCTTTACCTACTGTGAATTACTTAATGTGGATTATTTTGAGTATATTCTGATAACTATGGCATCATTAATCACTGTCTGTTGTTACATGTGCTGGACAATGTTCTATAGCAGAGAGGCATTAGACTTCAAGTAAGGAGATCTGCTTTGTCACTGACTAGATATGTGCCCTCAAGCAAGTGACTTTATCTCCAAAACACGTGGTTTTTTAAAGTAAATCTGGTTGAGATTCTCAGCTTAAAGTTACATTGAATCTTACAGATTCTTAATTTTCATTACCTCTGTAGTCTGACTGACACAAATTTGTGATGTTGGAGTTAGTAAAAATCTGAACAGATATAACTCCACTCATATTAATTTTTCATGCTACGAGAGCATGGTCTTTTTTTCTCCTGGCTGTTTTTTTTTCTCCTATAGTCTATCAGGGTCATATATTACATTATTAAATGTTCTAATGTTGAACCATTCTTGTATTCATGAGTTAAGCTATCCTTTTTAAAAATCTATTTTTCCTGTAAATATTGCTGAATTCCATTTATTACTGTTATATTTAGAATTTTGGTATCTGTGTTTTAAAATGAGTTTGGTCTGCATTCATATCTTTCTGTCTTTTTTCCTGTTGTTCTGTTCTTGTTTTATGGCTTGTGTTCCTTCTTTGACTGTTTCAGACATTTAATTTCCTTTTCATATTGCTCTGTCAGTGCTAGTTCCTTGGATGGGAATTCTTTTTTTCAAGTTTTCATATTCTCTAACAATAGGTTTTCTTCTATGCCTTGTAATTTTGTTATTATAGAAATTCTTAAAGGTTTATCTTTCTTCTGTATATTCTTACATAACTTTTATTATTCTGTTTTGTCTGGAACTATGCTTTTGGAGCTGGGATTTGCCTTATCTGCTCAACATGCTATGTGTTTGATTTCTAATAGGTCTTTAGTTTCTTGTCCCTTTTTTTGTGTTTAGTTACCTTATAATTAGGACAGCTTACAACCCTTCCACTGTAAAATTGCCAGGCTGGTTTCCCAGTGATAGCAAACTGATACAAACCTGATTTTCCTTAGGTTTTTTTTCTATTAGTTGTGTTAAAATATGTAGAAAACCTATTCTTGAGGATTTTTCTTTTTCTTCTTGAACCTAGGCAAGCCAACCACAAGTAGCTCAGAAGCATGCCGCTTCTGTGGTTCCAGGAGTGGAACAGAGTTATCCGCTGTTGGCAGTGTGTGTTCTGATGCAGACTGCCAGGTGAGTATGTGCTTAGATAGGCTGTCCCAGTAAGGATAGCATGTATTCCCTCGTGATGTATTTACTTCATGTTAAATAAGAGTTAGAGCTCAGCTCAGCATCACTTCAGTTTTCTAAATCAATATAATCCCCATGTCAAGACCTAAATGCTTTATCAGAGCTAGAGAATGGATCAGATAAATTTCTCCAACCCCAATAGACAGTGTGTGTTTATCAGCTATTCCCATAATAAATATTTAATGTTTGCTCTTGTGCTAGAAAAGGTAAAAATCTATGGACTGCATTTCCTTGACCTCTTACCTACTTTATTCACTTATTTCCCTATAATCAACTTCCAATATTTTTTTTTTTTAAAGGAAGTTCACACCTGGAACCAGATCTTTCCATTTCCTGATACCTCGTGTGCTCCTTTTTTTTTTTTTTTAAAGATTTTATTTATTTATTTGAGAGAGAGACAGTGAGAGAGAGCATGAGAGGTGAGAAGGTCATAGGGAGAAGCAGACTCCCCGTGGAGCTGGGAGCCTGATGTGGGACTCGATCCCAGAACTCCAGGATCATGACCTGAGCTGAAGGCAGTCGCTTAACCAACTGAGCCACCCAGGCGCCCTCAACTTCCAATATTTGAGAGTTCTTTAGTCCTGAACATCCATACACATATTTCATGCCATCCAGATATTTTCAGTTCCTCAGTTCAGTTAGCAAGAACTTGGATAGGGCCCAGCTAATGAAAGATACCTGTATGTTTTTTATACCCATTTTAGTGAGGGGATAGGTGGTGATTGGGAGATTATATATCCAGAAATTTTTTGCTTCATGACTACACACAAAAATAAATAGATTAAAATTATATTTCCCTTTTCGTCAGCATTCCCTTTATGTGAAGTGAAATTTTTTTAATCACATTAAAAGAAAAATTCCAAAAACTTAAATTAAAATTTAGAAATTACACACGAAAAAAATTTGCTAATAATCCTTAAGTTATATTCAGTTAAAGAATTAAAATAGGGGCATCTGGGTGGCTCAGTGAGTGAAGTGTCTGCCCTCGGCTCAGTGGGATAGAGCCTCCAAGCCGGCTCCTTGCTCAGCCGGGAGCCTGCTTCTTCCTCTCCCTTTACCCCTCCCCCTGCTTGCTTTATATCTCTCTCTCTCTCTCAAATAAATAAATAAAATCTTAAAACAAAAAAGTGATGGGATGCCTGGATGGCTCAGTCAGTTAAGCATCTGCCTTCAGCTCAGGTCATGATCCCAGGGTCCTGGGATCCGAGCACTGAGTTGGGCTCCTTGCTCAGCAGGGAGCCTGCTTCTCCCTCTGCCTGCTCTGCCTGCTGCTCCCCACGCTTCTGGGAGCTCTCTCACGCTCGCTCACTCTCTTTTATATAAATAAAATCTTTTTTGAAAAAAAAGAATAAAAATGACTTTATTGTTATATAGCCTTAATATATATTTCCTGTGGGAAATATCTTAGAACATTAATATAATGGATATAATTATTAGGGTGTGTGGCTTTTTGATATTTTCTATGCCATTATAATTTATCTCTAATAGGAATATGCTAAGATAGCCTGTAGTAAGACACATCCCTGTGGCCATCCATGTGGAGGTGTCAAGAACGAAGAGCACTGTCTGCCCTGTCTACACGGCTGTGACAAAAGCGCCACCACGCTGAAGCAGGACGCCGATGACATGTGCATGATCTGCTTCACGGAGGCACTCTCGGCAGCACCGGCTATTCAGGTTGTCTCAGCTTGTAAAGCATTCAGTGTGCCTGGAATATAACATGGGAAATAGAAGTATATCTGTAAGATAAACAGATCCCTAGACTGTTTACATCCTTGGGGGGAAATGTGCCCCTAGTACCTGCCAGTGTATTGAAGAGCAGATTCTGTCCCTGTATGTTCTGTTTCCATTTTGTGTGCTCAGCTTTACTTTGTCATTTGTGTGAGCCTATATAATCAAGAGAATCTATAAAATGTTCATAGGGAGGAAAAAGCAATTAGATTATCTAGTAACTACTCTATTCTTAATTTCCAAAACCCAAAATGGTAGCACTGTGATTGGTGTATACATAGTGGTACACACCTCTCCATACATAATGTGTATGTCTACATCTATAATATTAGTGATATTATTGACGTTACTGTTTGTTAAATATGTCTTTTTAAATTTGACCACTTGTTTATGTTTTCAGTTCTTATGATTCCAAGGTAAATGAATATTCTCCAAAAATAAATCTTAACTCTTTAAGTCAGTAGTTCCTTCCTTCTATGAGATACAGAAGGGAATAATTTTAAATTGCTCCCTAACCTGACTTACTCTTTATAAGGTAGCATTAATATGCAAGTGGTAATAAATTGGAAGAAGCTAAAGACCTAGTTAATGATATTTCATGAGTAACAGAAATGGGCTGAAATTTCATTGTCCTAAACTTGATTTTTCTCTTATCTGCTTTAACTAGCACCTTCATTGAATAATCTGCCAGTTATTCAAGTGTATATCATTATCACATTTGCTTATATCCCTCTCTTTTTTTTTTTTTTTTTTTAATTTAAGCTGGACTGCAGTCATGTATTCCACTTACAGTGCTGCCGACGAGTTTTGGAAAACAGATGGCTTGGTCCAAGGATAACATTTGGATTTATATCTTGTCCCATTTGCAAGGTATGGAGAGAACCAGAAATTACCTACTTTCTATCTATTTTTATCTTTATCTTCATCTTTCAGAATAAATGCTTCCGCATCTCTTGGTGTCCTTCCCAGTTTACTTATTCCTCCCAGCCCGCATCAGTTTCTACTCTTTTCACCCAGGTGATGCCAGAGAATATTGTAAGATCCCTCTATCTGTTATAATGCATTTCAAAATGGTGAGAGTCAATTAAAAGCTGGTTAAATGGAATTAAACATATTGTATCAGAAAATTCATTTAGACATCACGCATTAAAGGGTGTTTGTCACCACTTTTAGACCCTTCAGAGTTCAGATTGTGTAACATGACAACGGATGACTACCAAAATGAATGAGCTTATGGTGCTTGTAGACTCTGACACCTGCCATTAAAGATGAAGTCTGGGTTTTCATCGTCATTAAAGATGAAGCCTGAAAAAACAAGTTTCTTTTAGAATCTTAGGTAAAATAAGGAGAAAATTATTGACATTTTGCCACATCTCTTTAAAGATAGTAAGCAAAGTAACCACTTGTTTTGGCAAGCCAGTGATGATTAATTTAAAAAAAAAACAACAACCTTTGTTTAAGATTGTAATTGACCATGCCTTCTCAATTCATTATTCATTTCTTTTTGTTCTGTTAAGCTCTCCCTATTTCCAATGGATGTGCAGACTGGTATAAAAGGGTTTAACGTAGAAAGACAGCACAGTCATTGCTTAGTTAGACAGAGGAACAATCAATAAGATTGTAGTAATTTGCCCTCTCTTCTCATGTGCCACAAAGAAAGATCACATTTAGGAAATGATATATGAACATGATATAGAAAATACTACCTCCTCATTGCTGTCACCTGGCATCTACCCAGCCCCAAGGAATCACACAGAGGGAGTATGTCTTATTTGTGGCAGCAAGGCAACCTTTTATTCCCAGAAGAGCTAAGACAACCAGAGGTAACATTTCAGACTCAGAAATATGAAGCTAATGAAACAGAATTTTTGTGCTTTATGTCCCATTTTGCCCTGTTGTCCCTGATCTTAGAAAAATACGGGCTTGTGAGGATTTTACAGGTTTATTTCTAAACGGCATTTTATTGAGAAAACGTTCACTCTCTGGTAATCTCCTGGCATAGAGCTTATTAGTTCTTAGGTACCCACTTAAATACTTATTGGATTCATAGATAAATGATTCTGCTAAGGAATGTTCATTTTTTTAATTTCAGAACAAAATAAATCATATAGTATTAAAAGACCTGCTTGATCCAATAAAAGAACTCTATGAGGATGTCAGAAGAAAAGCCTTAATGAGATTGGAATATGAAGGTCTACATAAGAGTGAAGCTATCACAACTCCTGGTGTGAGATTTTATAATGACCCAGCTGGCTATGCCATGAACAGATATGCATATTATGTCTGCTACAAATGCAGAAAGGTATGCTGTAAATTATACTAGGAATTTTTAAGAACTGGAGATTACTTATGTGATTCAGATTCTGACTTGAATTGTATAATGATATCTAATTCTTACATCTTAAGCCTGAAGTTAAAAATCAGAAAGCTTGATATTACATTTGAAGTTGAATTTCTTTTTAATTAATTTGTTTTGGGTTTGTTTTTTTTGTTTGTTTGGTTTTGTTTGTTTGTTTTTTTACCTTTACAGACTATTTCCAAATCATGCTCTATTGCTCTACCCAAGCTGCTTGACATCAGTAATCTCCTGCTAGGCAAATCCAGTTGGTTCTTAAATAAATGTCTCCTACTTGACTCTTTTCACCATTTTCTCATTAAAATTCCTTGGCTTCCAGGATAGTACTCATGATATCCTTCCCTTCTGGTTGTTGGTCTTTAAATCCTTTATAGGGTTCCTTTTCATTCACCTCCTCATTACATATTTAGTTTCTTAGCATTGTATTCATGCCTAATAATAACCTCCTTACCTTTGCTGAGCTCCTGTATATCCACGTCTTTGCCAAACATCTATACCATTCTGACCTTCCAAAATTTTTGAGATTTAGATCAAAATATTTAACTGCTTTCCAGACATTTGAATTTCTCACACATAACTTGGGAGTCCACATGAGGAGTATTATGGCCATCAACTTTGACTCTCTCATTCTCCAATCTTTATTTACGAAGTCTTGTCAATTCTGTCTCTAAATCTCTCTGAGTTCTTTTTTTCTGTTACATCTTCTGTAACTCTAATCATTTTCTTTGGTAGTTATAGTAGCCTTCTTACTCAGCCCGTTGTGTAGAGCCTGTATCCCTTCCATTCCATCCTTTATACTTCTACTGCTGCTAGTAGATGAATATTTCACAATCTCAGATCTGATGTCATTTTTCTGCTTCTGATCCTGTGTAGCACCTGTCCACATCAACAGTCTCATTTCCCAAAATGCTACCATTTGTGCCCCATACTACAAAATAGCAAGCAGCCTACAATTCCCCAAACTCGTGCCATTGCATAGGCTATTCCTCTTCATGGAATGCTCTTCCCTACTCCTCCCCTGCATTTTATTCTGACCTGACACCCACCCAAAGTGACATGCTTGTATGCAGAGCCAACTCTGTCTAATCACACTTCCGTTTCACCTCCTCTGTAATGTACCCACACTTCCACTCTGCTATCATGACGTTGATCTCTTGCATACCTTCTTTGTAGGACTCCGTATTTTGCATTATGATTACTGATTCACTTGTCTCTGCATCACTTGATAAGTTCTGTGAGAACAAAGACAGTGTTTTTCATTTCTCTTTCTCCAGTACTTGACATTAGGTTAATTAGAGAATGAATGAACAACTGAAGGAATCTCTAAATGAAAAGTATGTAGTCTCCCAATGTAACAAAAAGAAAATACAACTAATGAATGGAAGGCTGAATAGGTGGAAAGGCAGATAAATATACATACATTCAAGGCAAGACTAATAGTTAATGGTTACCTCAGGGATGACAGTCCAATGTCTAGGAAGCTAAGCAGGGAATCTGGAAAAGAGAAACAGCTGGAATAAACAGTAGACCTCAGGACAAATGAAACACTTCTGAGGCCAGATTTAGCTGGTAGATAACCATTTATAACCTCTTTATCAATGGAGCCTATCTTTTGACCTGTTTTTCTGGTGCAGATAATAGATTTATATTGACTCATCTTGTTTATCCTCAAGTATGGACATGGCTGTGGGACATGTTGTCCATGCAGATTGCCCCAATTATAATTGGCCTCATTTATTTTGTGTCCAGAGCAAATACAGATAAACCATCCACCGACATCATTTCATTTATCAAGCATGTATATTGGATACTGCTGAGTTCTTTATACAGTGTAGCTTTATAAGTATGAGCAATCTTCTAAGGAATCAGCAAATTTCTCTTCTCTTTTTTTTTTTTTTAAGTAATCTCTATGTCCAACATGGGGCTTGAACTCAAAACCCCAAGATTATGAGTCCTATGCTATACTGACTAAGCCAGCCAGGCACCCCTTTGTTTTCGTTTTTAAAAATGTTTGTATGATCAAAATTGGTTTTTTTCTGTCCCATTAGCCCCAGGATTCTAGTTGTATACTAATATTTTTTTAGGCATATTTTTTGTACTACAGTATTAAAATTTGGAAATTTCTTTTTTTTTTTTTTAGGATTTTATTTATTTATTTAACAGACAGAGATCACAAGTAGACAGAGAGGCAGGCGGAGGTGGGGGTAGGGGAAGCAGGCTCCGTGCTGAGCAGAGAGCCCTATGTGGGGCTCGATCCCAGGATCCTGAGATCATGACCTGAGCTGAAGGCAGAGGCTCAACCCACTGAGCCACCCAAGCACCCCTAAAATTCAGAAATTTCTTAAACATATTTATCAAGCCAGTAGGAGGAAGCATTTAATACTTCAAAATGAGAAAAATTACTCAAACTTTGCTCTGAAAAAGCAGTTTCTCATCATTACTTAATATCTTATTCTTGATATTTATTTGGGATATTATACATTCTCTCGTTATTTTGGTTTGACAGTACAGTGTTTAAACTTCCTACTGTAAGCATGAGTTTATTCCAAAATTAAAGCAGATTTATTTCATACCCTGATCCACCCATACAGGCATCTACTTAGCATTGCAAGGGAGTGCTTAATAGATAATAGTATTTTCTAAGACTTTTGATCTTACTTTCACTATGTTCATATTGTATCTCCCATAGCAAGGTTGTCTTTTTTCCTTCTGTAATCTAATTGTGTTCTCTCCCTAGGCATATTTTGGTGGCGAAGCTCGTTGCGATGCTGAGGCTGGACAAGGGGATGATTATGATCCCAGAGAGCTCATTTGTGGTGCCTGTTCTGATGTGTCCAGGGCTCAGGTGGGCAGAACATTTTATTAGAAAGGATAGTTTAGAAATGTTAAAACCTCTATTTTTTCCAAAAATAATAATATAACTAATATTGTGGGAATAGGATAGCAGGTTTTTTGCCCAGTGTTTTCTGATGTTTATACAGCAGTGTATGATTTTCCAAATTAATTCATAGATATTATTCTCTTGGATGGTATTTGTATTTTATAATTTGTTCTCCATGCAGTAGTCACCATATATACCATATTTCAAAAAGTAATAAATTTCCTTAGTTCATTTTCTTAAACCTGCAGCGACAGTTTTAGGTTTACCTCACTCCAGTCTTCGAAATCTTCACAGTACAGCTGTGAGACTGAGAGATAAATGAAATATCAACTATTCAGTTTGGCTGACCAGGAACAAGTCACCAGGAAATTGTCTTATTTATTAAATCAGATTGGTTCTGATAGATCTGAGATGAGAATTTGGGGCTTTCTCCAGACCTTTTGGACAAAGCCACACATTTATTCATTAATTTTTTTCATGTATCACCAGTTTTTCAGTCAGTTTTGAGAGTTATGTGTACTCACAAAATATGAATCACTGAGCTATATATACATGACTATCTTAAGTATAATTGAAATAGACTTGCTATAATCTTGTATCTATGTATTTTCTTTTGCTATAGATGTGTCCAAAACATGGCACAGACTTTTTGGAATATAAATGTCGCTACTGCTGTTCAGTGGCTGTTTTTTTCTGTTTTGGAACAACACATTTTTGTAATGCTTGTCATGATGATTTTCAAAGAATGACTAGCATTCCCAAGGAAGAACTACCACACTGTCCTGCAGGTATGCTTTTAATATTTTTAAGCGATTGTGATGTATATACTTTCTAATTTAATGATCACATGATAACTGTTCCAAGTGGCAGAAACCCAGTTCAAACTAGCCTGAAGAATCAGAGGGAATTTCTTGGCCCTGGTAAGCTTCTGACATTCTGAGTGAAGTAGAAAGAACACTGTGGTGATGAGGGGTCAGAAGTTGTAATGGAGACAATTGCCTGGAGAAGGAGAAGGAAAATCAGCTAGAGATTAGTGAAAGAATCACTCTTTGGCACTAAAGGGCCATGTAAAGTTTGAAGTTACGAATTGATAATATAACCATTTCAAAGGATTTCTGTGATTTTTTTTTTTTTTTTTGAGAAGCCTGGAACCACTGCCATGAAATGAACAAGTGATTGATCTTGATTTGATCTAGAATGGCTGGGAATTGGCAGTGTAGTGAGCATCACTACAAGGAGTTAAGCCACTGAGAATACAGGAGAAATGACTGTGTATGGAGGTCAGGCTGAGAAAAATAATATGAAACCAAAAGAAACTGAAAACATTAGAAGAGATTAGGAGCCTGATGGTTCCAATGAGGTGGGAAGGGAGAGAAGTGGAAGGTGAGGTAAACGTGACTGTACAGGAGAATTTTACATGAGGCATATCTGAAATTGGTGAAAATACACACAACAGTACTTACAGCACGATACACAATTTTGTTAAAGCTGGGAAACACACTCTCATGAGTGCAGATGCTAGAACCCTATAGAAAAAGCCATATGATTGTGCCTCTCAAAATTGCAAACACATCTACCCTTCAACGGTCCCATTTCTGAGGATATACATATGTGAATATGTATATATATATACATATAACATATACCTGGGGATGTACATATGTGAAGTAAATAAAAAAGGCAAATGTGCAAGGCTATTGCTTATAATAACAAAAATTTGTAAACAATTCAAGTATCCAGGAAGTGGGTGGTTAAATACTAAGTACTGTGCACCATCAAAAAGAGAAAATAATGATGAAAATGGAGTTTCTGTGTACTGATCTGGAAAGATGTAGAGACTGTTACATGAAAAATCAAGTTGCAGAACAGGGTATATAGTATACAGTCTTGTAAGGAAAGGGAAAATGAAAATATATACTTATATTTGTTTATATGTGCATTAAATACTGGAACAATACACTAGAAGTTAATAAAATTAATTAGCTATGGGGAAAAACCAGGAAGATGGGTAGAAATGGGGGGAAAGTGACTTATTATATACCATTTTGTAACATTTTGATTTTATAAACCATGAGAAATATATTATCCAGAAAGAATAAGTAGGGTTGTTTTGTTTTGTTTTAGTATGGCTACTTCTATTTGTTCATGTCAAAAATAAATTGTTACACTGTTCCCCTTCTAAAAAAATTTTTTTTTAATTTAAGAAGATGTAATAGACTTTGAAAGAAGCAAGATCAGAATAATGTGAGGCTAGGTCTTTAGAATAATGGCCTGAATAAAGATATGAAACCTAACAGCAGGAGAAGGGTGGTAAGCAGATGAAGGGAGTAAGATGGGGGCAGCGTTTGGATTGGGTTAGCTTGGGCAGGGTGGGGAGTGTTGTTACTGAATGAGAGTTGTAAGTTAGGGGTCTGGAAGTAAAGGGGAACCAGGGGAGTCAGTCTTCCTCCCTGGCCTTTATGACATAGAGGAGCTCAAGAGGTCAGCAGCTTATAGTTGAGGAAGTTTAGAGGCCAGCAATATCATCAGGGAAAGTCCACATTTTACTTAATGAAAGAAAGTTTCTTCTATGTTCAGAAACAAAGACAAAATAACAACCAAACACTGAAAGTGATCAGATTAGCTAGAACTAAGATGGATATTGTGGAGAACACAGTGGTGGGGTGGTCACTGAGAGGTTCCAGACAAGGCAAGGCCTCCCCTCACAATTCACACGATCACGCAGGTCAGCCAACACAGGGACCTCACCCTGGCAACAGCCGTGAGCCAGAGGAATGAGGCAAGAAAAGATTTAGAGAGATGGCAGAAGGAAAGAATGGACATCTGTCTTGGGCATTTTCACATCTATTTTCTTTCTTCATTTTTTTTTTTAGATTTTATTTATTTATTTGTCAGAGAGCGCACAAGCTGGGGGAAGCTGCAGGCAGAGAGAGAAGCCGGCTTTCCGCCGAGCAAGGAGCCCAGTTAACCGACTGAGCCACCCACGTGCCCATCACGTGTATTTTCTTACATAGTTTTTACGACCTATAAGGTAGATGGTGTTATCCCCACCCTCATAGATGGAAGGTTCAAGGCTCGAGAGGAGGTTCAGTAGCTGCCCTAATGTTCAGACTGAGGCATGCTGTCCAGCCTCTTGTATTCCTTTAATTCATCCATTCCTTCAGAGAACTAGAATAGAAGTAATGTAGACCCCACAGTGAAATCAGCAGGGAAGACGGCCATGCATTTTACCTAGAAGGACAGAGGATTGATTCTCTAAGCACAGTCAACCCACTAATTCCAATTTTTAATATATGGACAAGGACAAGAGTCCAAATTAAGTTAAAGTAGATACTTCCTCTATTACTTTCTAAAATATTTACTGATTACCTTTTTTTGCTAGGATACTTAACCTTCACAGCTTCCTTTGAGTTAAATATTGCTGTGCCTATTTTAAAGATGAGGGACCTAAGAATCAAGAAAGATTAAGTTAACTTTGCCTCAGTTTTCTTATATGCAAAGTGGGGACAATAGTTCCTGCCTCTGACTGGTATAAGATTGAGTTGCTATACTAGACCAGAGCCTCAGTAGTAAGCATGCAGATGTCTGCAGGTATGTTTTCTTTTGTTTTTACTTTTACTACTATAATTTTTCACCATCATGATTAGATTATGAACTCCTTGAAGATAGGGGACATGTACTGTTAGTTTTTACATCCCAAGCACCTGATATAACACCGTTCAAACATTAGGCACCAAGTAAATGCTGTTGAATAAATGACCCTTTGTTTTGTCCCAGAAAAAAAACAAGAACTGCAGTTTGGCAGGAACCATTGTTGATGGTGTCATGTACTAAAGTTAGAAAAATACAGATTTTTATACATTTTTTATTCTTATTTTTTATTTTTTCTATTTATTTAAATTCAGTTAATTAACATAATGTATTATCAGTTTCAGAGGTTAAGTTTAGTGATTCATCAGTCTTATTACATCATTACATCGCATGCCCTCCTTACTGTCCATTTTTAAGCTTCATCTATTTGATTTTTTTTTTTTTTAAGATTTTATTTATTTACTTGAGAGAGAGGCAGTGAGAGAGCATGAGCGAGGAGAAGGTCAGAGAAGCAGACTCCCCGTGGAGCTGGGAGCCTGATGCGGGACTCGATCCTGGGTCTCCGGGATCACGACCTGAGCCGAAGGCAGTCGTCCAACCAACTGAGCCACCCAGGCGTCCTATTTGATTATTATTAAGTTTATATCTTCCCCAAAATGCTGCTTCTAGATTGTTAAATTTTATATTATTTTACCATTCATATATTTACACTGATTTTCATTTTTCTACTAATCTCCCTTCAGATACTTTTAAAAATAACATTCTTTAATAATCAGTCTTCCGGGGCGCCTGGGTGGCTCAGTGGGTTAAAGCCTCTACCTTCGGCTCAGGTCATGATCCCAGGGTCCTGGGATCGAGCCCCGCATCCGGCTCTCTGCTCAGTGGAGAGTCTGCTTCCTCCTCTCTCTGCCTGCCTCTCTGCCTACTTGTAATCTCTGTCTGTCAAATTTTTTTAAAAAGTGTTTAAAAAAAATAATAATAATCAGTCTTCCCATTCATCAGTGTGTGCTTTTTTCCCAGAGAGGTAGAAGGGTAACATGGCTTATTCACACTTAAATTTGTTCTTACTTGGAGAAAGGCATTTTATACAGAGTTTCCATATTCTCTCATTCAGAATAATTTTCTGTTTAACTGAACTGATGGGTTTTCATGACCATTTTTGTTCATCGCTCTTTGCTGTAAAATGATGTATCTAATGCTCAACATCAGTCATCATCAGTGAAATGCCACATCAGAACCACAGTGAGGTGTCACCTCACACCCGTCAGGATGGGTAGAACCAAAAAGACAAGAAATAACAAGTACACTAAAAAGAACACTTGTACACTGTTGGTGGGAATGCAAACTGATGGAGCCACTGTGGAAAACAATATGGAGGTTCCTCAAGAAATTAAAAATAGAAATACCAATGCCCCCCAGGTGGCTCAGTCAATTAAACCTCTGAGTCTTGATCTCAGCTCAGGTCTTGATCTCAGGTTCATGAGTTCAAGCCCCATTTTGGACCCAATGCTGGACATGGAGCCTACTTAAAAAAATAAATAAAAATAGAAATATCATATGATCTAGTGATACCACTACTGGGTATTTACCCAAAGAAAATGAAAACACTAATTCAAAAAGATATATGCACCCATATGTTTACTGTAGCATTATTTACAATAGCCAAGATACAGAAGCAACCCCAGTGTCCATTGGTAGATAAATGGATAAAGAAGATGTGGTGTGTGTAAATATACACACACACACACACACACAAACACAGGAATGTTACACAGCCATAAAAAGAATGAGGTCTTGCCATCTGTGAGAACATGGATGGACCTAGAAGGTATTATGCTAAGAGGAATAAGTCAGAGAAAGACAAATACTGTATGATTTCACTTACATGTGGAATCTGAAAAACAAAACAAAAAAGCAGAAACAGACCCATAAAAACAGAACAAACTGATAGTTCCTGAATGGGGGCAGCACAAAATGGGTAAAGCAGGAGTGGGAGATGCAGGCTTCTAGTTATGGAATGAATAAGTCATGGGGGTGAAAGGTACAGCATAGAAAATATGGTCAGTGGTATTAAAACAGCTTTGTAGGTGACAGAGGATAGTTACACTTGTGGTAAGCATAGCATAGTGTTTAGATTCTGTGGAATCATTATGTTATATACCTGAAGCTGAAGAATTGTGTGTCAACTATACTTCAATTTAAAAAATAAAAAAATTTTTAGATGATGTATCTCACTCATTAATGAATAGAATAAGATCTGTGGCTCATAAGGGTTATTTCTAAGGAGGATGTTGTGGATAAGGGATTCTGCCCCTTCTCTGTTGTATATACATGGTATGTTGAATTTTTTATGGCAAATGTTTTTACTTTTGTAGTTAGAAAAATAATTTTTAAATTTTACATTTGTGTAACCATAGCCATATTATTTCTTTGAATAAATTATTAGTGATTTATATTTACATTAGGTTTCTATGTATGTGGGGTTTTTTTTAATTATATTCTTTTGCCTCATTCAAAATTTATACAGGTCCCAAAGGCAAACAATTAGAAGGAACTGAATGTCCACTCCATGTTGTTCATCCACCCACTGGGGAAGAATTTGCTCTGGGTTGTGGAGTGTGCAGAAATGCTCACACTTTTTAGAACACTCAGATTCCTTTGTCTACAGAGAAAAAGTTCATCCCCCAGGTGGATGTGGTAAAGTTTAAACTCTGCTCAGGATAAGGACGGGACCATTTTTACATCCATGAAAATGAACCATTCACAGTGCAAGAAGGATGCCAAATACCATGTACATAATTCTTGCTATGAAAATTTCCCCATTCTTTCGGTTTATCTTCTTTTGAACCAAGACATCAAACTTGTGAGGTGTTTGCATGTGGCCATTACCGTCATTGGCCTGTGAAGCATTGAACATTTATAGATAATTGATATAAAAGAATCGCCATGCCCATGGACTAAGAATGATGCTGGCTTTCAAGCAAAAAAGAAAAATAATCATTGTTTATTGTATACTGCCTTTTTGTAATCCTGTATAATTGTATCACGGGTGGGGATGAAAAGAGGAATATTCTGGTTTATTTCCTAGACTGTTATTTAAAAAAAAAAATTGTGTTAGGACTGGCATATAAATGTAATAAGTATCACACTGTATATAAAGATATCAATGTTTGTCCTGCATAAGAATTACTAAATTACAAATGCAGTTTCATTTAAACTTCTAGGTTACATTGAGCCTGAAATTTTAATGAAGTGCAATACGGAGTGTGCCTCATTATCTTGCAGCTGTAAACATATTGGAATGTACATGTCAATAAACCACTGTACATTTTTATACAGTGATAAAGTCTGACAACTGTGTGAGCTATTGCTTCAGAACAAAATATAAATACCTTTAAGATCTAAAAATCCGGGGCACCTGGGTGGCTCAGTGGTTAAATCCTCTGCCTTCAGCTCAGGTCATGATCCCCGGGTCCTGGAATGGAGCCCGCATCGCATCGGGCTTTCTGCTCAGCGGGGAGCCTGCTTCCTCCTCTCTCTCTCTCTGTCTGCCTCTCTGCCTACTTGTAATCTCTGTCTGCCAAATAAATAAATAAAATCTTTAAAAAAAAAAAGATCTAAAAATCCATCCAAATTCACTAACAAAGCACAAAGATAACTTTCATAACTCATAGAGAAAAGAAGAATAGTATTGAAGTACATTTTGGAATCTTAAACACTGGGAAGAACATATAAATATGTATGTTAATAAACAGACATTGCCAAAGACAGGAAAAGAAAACATACAGGAAATTGACCAACCCCCATCATACTAACCAGGCCCTTATTAAAATCTTATAAAGTAAACGACAAAATCACTAGTTGTTTTTTTTTTACAGACTACAGTGTGGTTTCTATAGATCTTTTTTACAGTTAATTCATGAAATTGACAGACTGTTGATTTATGAGTCATCATAACTAGGTTGTGTTTCTTTCATGAGAATGCCAAAATTTTGATCAGTTTTGTTCTACATTCCCACTGTTAAAAATATATAATCGATTTGTCAATATAATGTTTGCTTTGAAGAAACTTGAAAAGATCAAATCTGAACACAGGTAACTATTCAGAGAATCTTCTAATAAATTTCATAAACATGTCCGAGTCCTATGCTTCAGGATTTAGGAAAAACTGTTGTTAGTATTGGTTTTTGTTGTTGTTGTTGTTGTTGTTGTTATTGTTGGAAGAGGAGTAAATAAGAGGCCATTTGAGCTCCATCTTGAAGAATAAGTAGTATTTCAAGGGGCAGAGAAAGGCATTAGGAAAAATATGTAAATAGTAAATTCTAAAATGTAATAGAACAGTATGAGTAGGGGCACCTGGG
Source organism: Mellivora capensis (assembly GCA_004024625.1). Lineage (NCBI taxonomy): Eukaryota > Metazoa > Chordata > Mammalia > Carnivora > Mustelidae > Mellivora > Mellivora capensis. The sequence continues at coordinate 44,850 of PISX010009828.1, read as the reverse complement.
TCACCTCAGTCATTAAGTATCTGCCTTCCGCTGAGGTCCATGATCTCGGGGTCCGAGGATTGAGCCCCACCCACATCAGGCTCCCTGCTCAGCCTGTTTCTCCCACTCCCTCTGAGCCTGTTTGGGTGCCCTCTCTCTCCCACTCACTCTCTCTCTCAAATAAAGTAAATTTTAAAAGAATTTTTTAAAAAGTGTGAGTAGTCTAACTCCTGATGTTGGAGATTTTACTGCCAAAAAACACAAAAACCTGAAGATCACGAAGACTGATCTCTTCACGATGCAGTTTGTGGATCTGCTGTTTGTGCAAGCTCATGGGCTTCCTGAGCAAGGAAGGACTCTGAAGTAGTACAGAAGGTCCCCCTTTATCTAAAAAAGATACATCTGATCCATCCAAGATCACGCAAACTCCGTTTGTGTTGCATGATAGTGCCCCAGAGTCACAAGCAATTTGTAATTGCCCCAATGTGTTTGAAACCAGGAGCAATCTATTGTCCTTGAGGGCACTACTAGTGGTCTCAACCCAAGGTGAAAGGGTTGCAGGCAGAACTAATCCAATTACAACCTCCAAAATACCTTGAATTAATATTTCATGAAGAAATCTTGATGCCTTAAGCAGAAAAGCGTTCTGAAGGCATTTGCATGTTTATATCCACAAAGGGCCATTTGGGACTTGCTTCCTGTATTCAAAAAAGATTCCAGAACCTTCAGGGCAATACAGTCTTTTTCTTCAGAACATGTCTTTCTGCCTTGAGGATGTTGGGCAACAGACATCAGGAAGGGATGACTACTCAGCCCTAGGGTCTACCTCTTAGGACCTGTTTAGGAAGCTCTATGTCTCCTTTTCCAGCTCTCAGCTATGACGGTAACCTGGTTCCCGGCCAAAGTCTGAGGGCACAGGCTCAGGACTGGCTTTAAATGTTTCCAGAAAAGCCGAAATAGGGGCTCCTGGTTAAGCATCTGTCTACAACTCAGGTCATGATCCTGGAGCCCTGGGATCAGGATGGAGCCCCACATCTAGCGCGTTCTGTTCAGCGGGGAGCCTGCTTCTCCCTCTGCCCTTCCCACTGCTTGTGTGCTCGCTCTCTTTCTCTCTCTCAAAATCTTAAAAAAGAAAACCCAAAATAAGTGCAGAAACGAGACAGAAGCTGTTCCTAGGTATATCCAAGAGACTGGAGGGGAGAATACGAAGAGGCCATTGTAATTAGAGTGGATTTAAACTCATAGGCCACAGGAATGAGACCAGCCTTCAGAATGCCACGTAGGAGACATCATGGAAACTTGAGAACTGGAAAGAACACCATTTTGTATCCATCAACTTTGCGGGCAAATTGATCAGTTCCACGTGTGAACTGTGATGGAAATAAAAGGAGACAGGAAACTAATGCGATGCTTGAGCAGAATGAGCCATCTCGAGTTAATATTCGAGAAATCAAAAGGATAAAACATCATAATTTATGAGGAAGGTATTTTTAATCATATCCGAAGCATCTCAAAACCAGAGAACTAAACTTTAGGAATAAGTTATGGCAAAGCACAGAAGGATAATGGCTTTGCATCAATCTGTCTCAAAGCATACTGTGCACAAAGAAAAAGGCAAGAAACAGCAGAATCACAATAGCAAGTGTTAGGGAATCTGGAAAGAAGCTTGCTTTCCTCTTATATTTTCAGGCCTAGGAAAAGCCATTTTAAGCAGTTTTCTGGCCAGACTGTTTAGGTCTAAAACCTTGTCTCATCAATAAGCTTATTTGATAAATACATGCAGTGTTCTCTGTTCACTTTTCATTCACAACAGGTGTTGATTTGCCTTCTTTTTCGGATTTTGAGCCCCAACGTCTCTCCCCACTTGGTCACTGAATTCCACCTGTAGGTAGTCACGTGTGTTTCTGACAGTGACTGTCTGATGGGACATGGCAGCTCATTTTCCTGAAAACCGCAACAGTGCCTAAAGACTGCTGACGCAGCAGCCAGCAGGCTTGAGTTCAAGTCCTGCCTCTGCCGTGGCCTTAGCTGTGGGAACTGAGTAAACCACTTACCCTTCTGCAGTCACAATGTCTGAGAAACAATGATACCTAATCTAAGTCATATGAGAAAGTATTTACACAAGCACCTCATCCTACAATGAAGTAGCATTTGAAAGTGAAGAGTAAAGGAGAAAAGAACATTTATTCAACACCTTCTAAATGGCAGACACCAAACTGTAAGCCTTTCATTTAATCCAGCAATTCTGAAGGATACAACATTATTAATCTCATTTTATGACTTTAAAGGCTTAGAGAAGTTAAAAGACTTGTCCTGGATTCCAGCTACTCTAATCTAGATTTGGCTAAAAAGTGCCTGAGAGGTGGAGCACCTGGATGGGTGTCTCAGTCTGTTAAGCAGCCCAGTCTTGGTTTCGGCTCAGGTCATGATCTCGGGTGTGGAATCGAGCCCTGCATCGGGCTCCAGGCTCAGCGCATGGAGTCTCCCTGAGATTCTTTCCACCTCCGCTACTCTCCCTTCCCGTTCTTGTGCACACGCTCTCGCGCTCTCTCTCTCTCTCTAAAATAAAATCTTAAAAACAGAACAAAACCTGAGGTGTGAATCCAGTTCTTTTTGTCTCTAAAACCCAAGCTCTTTCTACCACATCATGCTATTGCTATTACATCACCCACAGGTTCAATGAAGAGAAGTAAGCAGACACTTGCAGTATGGACCAGCTTACAAAGGGACCGTGACAGTATTTGCCTAAGAAGCAGGCTAGGTCTGGAGGTGCGCGGCTCGGGTCTCCTTGCTGGGAGCACCCCCTTGGCCAAGGAGGCAGTTAGCTGACTGCCTCCGGCTGCAGCACCTGTGAGATCTGCCACGGCACTTGGTCCAAAGCCACCCTCTCCCCAGGGAAGCCCCACCCAGTGGTGGGGGGATGGGGTGCTAGGACCTGGCCATTTCTGCACAAGGAAGCACTCCTTTCCGGGTACTCTGCACCAGGACTCCAGGGCCAGCCGAGACCTCCCCAGGGCAGCGCTGCAGTCGGCAGCTTTTCCCACCCGATCTTCCTCTCTACCCTCTTATAGATGCCAAACCCACATCACAGTCTGATGGCCCTCCCTGCCTATGACCCCCTCACCCCTTCATTCTTCATAGGCACTACCCCACACTGCCCTTCTAACTTTGTCTTGGCATCTGTTTCCCAGAGGACCCAACTGACCGACCCAGGAGGATAATACACCTTAAATGACTTACATATGGTGTCTTCGTTTCACAAATGGTGCAAGGTAGCTTAGAAGAAATTTAGAAATAATAAAAGATAAATGCTGAAGGGAGTTACAGTGAAGAAAAATTATGAAATCCCAGGGTGCGTCTGGATGGCTAAGTGGGTTAAAGTCTCTGCCTTCAGCTCAGGTCATGATTCCAGGGTCCTGGGATCGAGCCCTGAATCGGGGCTCTCTGCTCAGCAGGGAGCCTACTTCCCCTTCTCTCTCTCTCTGCCTGCCTCTCTGCCTGCTTGTGATCTTTGTCTGTCAAATAAATAAATAAAATCTTCAAAAAAAAGAAAAGAAAAGAAATCAAATCCCAGGTTAGAGATGGTGTCCAGTAAGTCTTGCATACAGTCTTGCATAGTTGGTGGAGAACAGGCACCCCATCAGCTTGAGATAAGTTTCTTAGCTAACAAAGCAAGGCAGGGAACATGTTCACGTGCAACTTACAATGGCCATTTTCCCACAAAAAAGCAAAAAGTGCAGGTGTTGAACCTAGTCTTGAACGATGGATACATTTTGACAAGCAAAAGTAGGAAAGAGCATCCCAGGGAGAGAGTATGGTAAGAACTAAAGCAATAATGTGTTCCTCTGAGGTGGAAATAAGCTGTTTTGCTTTATTAATTCATTTAATAAATATTTGAGTGCCATTCTATATCTACAGTTGACAGTACATACTCATCAGGATGGGAGCTGGGCTCCCAACTCCTTAGGAACCATGATTTACACACGAAGGTACCTGATGAACATGAGTTGGTAAGTCCGTGCAATGTGCTGTGCCAAGTGTCAAGGATAAGACATTCACAGAACACTTACAAAAACGTGTGAGTAATGCTGTTAGGAACTAGAATCAAGGTTTCCTAACAATAAAAACATTTTGTTGGAGCACCTGGGTGGCTCAGTTAAGTGTCTGACTTCGGCTCAGGTCATGATCTCAGGGTCCTGGGATGGAGCCCCACATGGAGCCCCTGTTATCAGGCTTTGTGCTCATTGGGGAGTCTGCTTTTCCCTCTCCCTCTGTCCCTCCCCTCTGCTTGTGCTCCCTCTCTCTCTCAATCTCTCTCTTAAGTTAATAAATAAAAATCTCTAAAAAAAAAATTGTGGAGGGCGCCTGGGTGACTCAGTGGGTTAAGCCTCTGCCTTCGGCTCAGGTCATGATCTCAGGATCCTGGAATCGAGCCCCATATCAGGCTCTTTGCTTGGCAGGGAGGCTGCGTCCCCCCTCTTTCTCTCTGCCTGCCTCTCTGCCTACTTGTGATCTCTCCCTCTGTCAAATAAATAAATAAAATCTTTAAAAAAAAAAAACAAAACAAAACTGTGGAGCGTTTAGAGGAACCAAACACTGTGTTACTGCACAGTGGATGGTGTGGCAGGTGGATGACAGCCTTCCAAAGATGCCCACGTCTCAAACCCCAGAAGGTGTGAATAAGCTGCCTCATGTGGCAAAAGGGACTTTGCAGATGTGATGAAGGGTACAGACCCAGAGATGGGAACATTGTCCTGGATTAATCCAGGAGGCCCAATGTAATCACAAGAGTCCTAATATGGGAAAAAAGGAGGCAGGGAAATCAAAGCCAGAGGAGAGGTGAGAACAGCGGCAGAGTTCAGAGATAGAGGCTGGAAGACCCCTCCACTGTTTGGCTGTGAAGACAGCGGCAGGGGCCAGCAACCAGGGAGTGCAAGCAGCCTGTAGATGCTGGGACAGGGAAGGAAGCATTTTCTGCTAGAGCCCCTAGAGGGAAGGCAGCTCTACCAACGCTTTGATTTTAGCCCACCTGGACTTCTGACCTCTAGCACTACATTAATGGATTAATAATGGATAAGGAAGATGTGGTCCGTATACACTATGGAGTATGATGCCTCCATCAGAAAGGATGAATACCCAACTTTTGTAGCAACATGGACGGGACTGGAAGAGATTATGCTGAGTGAAATAGGTCAAGCAGAGAGAGTCAATTGTCATATGGTTTCACTTATTTGCGGAGCATAACAAAAAACACGGAGGACATGGAGAGATGGAGAGGAGAAGGGAGTTGAGGGAAATTGGAGGGGGAGATGAACCATGAGAGACTATGGACTCTGAAAAACAACCTGAGAGTTTTGAAGGGGCCAGGGGTGGGAGGTTGGGGGAGCCAGGTGGTGGGTATTATGGAGGGCACGCATTGCATGGAGCACTGGGTGTCGTGTAAAACTATGAATTCTGTTATGCTGAAAAGAAATTTAAAAAAAAAAGTCTGTCTTGTTTTAAACCACTAAGTCTGGGGTAATTTCTTACAGCAGCAGCAGAACACAAATATAAGGGACTTTGTGCATGTTATCACACTTTCATCTTCCACAAACCTACGCACAACTGCTTGCCTTTTGCAGATGAGGCAACTGAGTCTCATGGAGGCTAAAAAGTACCCTCGGGTGGGGTAGGCAGGGGGAAGGGGATGCCTGGGTGACTCAGTTAGTTGGGCAAATGCCTTCGGCTCAGGTCATGGTCCCAGAGTCCTAGAATCAAGTCCCACATCGGGCTCCCAGCTCCATGGGGAGTCTGCTTCTCCTCTGACCTTCTCCCCTCTCACGCTCTCTCTCTCTCTCAAATGAATAAATAAAATCTTAAAAATAAAAAGTAGCCCAAGGTTTTGCAAAGACAGTACTAAAAGACAAAGAATTGAAAATATCCGAATTATTTTTAAATTGCTCACATATGGAAATATAATAGTTGGGATATACTGGGTTAAATAAAATATATTATTAAAATTAATTTTACCTGTTCCTATTTACTTTTTTTTTTTAATTTATTTATTTGTCAGAGAGAGAGGGAGAGAGAGAGCACAGGCAGACAGAGTGGCAGGCAGAGGCAGAAGGAGAAGCAGGCTCCCTGCCGATGTAGGAGCCCGACGTGGGACTCGATCCCAGGATGCTGGGATCATGACCTGAGCCGAAGGCAGCCGCTTAACCAACTGAGCCACCCAGGCGTCCCTACTTTTTTTTTTGAGAGAAAGAGAGAGAGACACAATGTGAAGTGGTGGTGGGAAGGGCAGGGGGAGAGTGAGAGAGAGAATCTTAAGCACGGAGTCCGTCAGTCCACCCTGAGATCATGATTGAGCTGAAATCAAGAGTCAGGTGCTCAACTGACTGAGCCACCCAGGTGCCTTCCCTTTTTACTTTTTAAAAAAATGTGCCTTCAAGAAAATGTTAAATTACACATGGGACTTGTATATATTTCTAATAAACAGTACTGACCTAGAATCTCATTCTCAACAGTTTGGTTTGGTCACCTATATTCGGATTGTTTTTGAGCAAAGACATGTATTTTACGAAGATCATGCAGGAAACAGGTCAGGAAGTGGCTTGAAGGAGAAGGTTCTCATCACTTCTTTCCTTTGAGAAGCCTGCAGTCTAATCCTCGATAAGGTTAAAATAGAGAAGATGAAATGGTTTAATTGGGCTAATCTGGCAGAGGATGGAGGTGCATAGAGGAATAACCCAGAGAAGTGGTATTACTGAGACATGACACCATGGAGGAGTGGGTGTCCTCACCAGTGAAGCTAATCAGAACCAGTCATAATAATAGCAGAGATGTACCTAACATTTCCTGGGCATTTACTGTATGCCTGCAACCTATAGGCCTTACATGCATTAGCTCGTTTAGATCTAATGACGACTCTGTGTGGTAAGTGATATTGCTATTATTATTATTATTGTTCCCACTTTACAGATGAAGAAACCGAAGCACAGACAACTATAAGTAGCTTGTCCAAGCTTGCATATCCAGTTAAGGCAGAACCAGAATCTTTAGAAATCTACTTGCCCCTCAGGGAAGAACCGCACACATCTTTCTCATAGTAAGATCTGTGAATAATCTGTCAGCTTGTATGGCAGGAAGAAGAGGCAATCACTCATGTTCCTGTGACTCCATCCAAGCCAAGCCCGTCCCCAGCCTCCACTGTCCCTGTATAACTAGGCAGGATCACCCTTGGTTCGTGGCAGCTATGGAGTCTCTGAATTATAGTCTCTGATGCCACATCCCACTCCCACTTCCGGATGTCGGACACAGTGAGACCAAATTCCACCGTCACCTTTCAGTTGAAAAGAAACGTCATTTGAGACCCAAGGAAGAACCCTTCCAGGTCTTTTACGAAGATCAGGTTTGCAGGGTAAGGAGTTTTGGTTATGAGCAAAAGAAGGCAAATTCTAAAGAACTTCCGTAAACAAAAACCAAGCAAAACAGATGCAACCATTGGGATACCTCCAGGCTTTGGGAATAGAATAGAACCAGGGCTGGGGGCTCTGGCAGTGTCTCTCCTCTAGGTCCCCTCTCTGCCTCTATTTTCCTCTTCTTTCTCACTGTAGAGCACCTGTTATTGCTTTCCAGACCATGTGGTAGGAAGTGACTACCTACTGTTCCTGAGTCTAGATGTTACACATCCAAGCACTCAAGGAAGCAACTTTCTTTCCTTCAGAATTAATTCAAAATTCCTTGGGGGCAGACTGTCTTAGACTGAACAGAAAGGGGAAAGGTTCGGGAGCTCCAGGAAGCTAAGACAAAAACCAAGTAGATGGGGAAGTGCTCCCCACCAGCCCCGCCAAAGAGATGCTGGTAGACAATTGAACAGGTGTCCACTACACATGCCCTAACAGACTTCAGTCCTGGATGGGAGTTGAACACAATGACTTTCTAATTATGATTCTGGATCTTACTAACTCCTGGCATTGTGCTTTTCTTGCCACTTGGATAGTTTGCCTACCTCTCTTCTGCCAAACTCCATTACTTTCTTCAAGATTTGAATCAAAACTGACCTTGCTCAATGAATGAGCTCTCTCTGTCCTTTACTATTCTCTCTCATACCCTCCACACCTTTGTATACAGTGTTAATCTTATTATTAGGAACTTTTTCATACAAGGGTTTTGTATGAAATAAGTGTTGTACAAGCATTTTCTAATCTCACTGGTGGATGTTATACCTCTAGACAGCTGTGGAAGGACAGAAACCTTGTTCTTTTTCTTCTTTGCAACCACCAAGCTTCTTGAAGACAGCGGAGGAGAAAAAGGAGAAGAGGAAGAAGGAAGAGGAGGAAGAAGAAGAAGATATAGAGGAGGTGGAGGAGAAGAAGGAAGAAGAGGACCACAGCGGCTACACTAGTTTCTCCTGGGTTCTACTAACAGATTTCCTGTTTTCTGTGAGAAGGTTTCCCATTCCTTATGGGGCTTGTGAAATTGGTGAGTCATAAACGCACAGAGTTCTTTGTATAATTTGCGTCCTCTGGCCCATAAGCAAACTCACTTATGACTGTCTTCTCGCCACCATCCTACTCACATGTTAAGATTCTCCCCTCCCCTGCAACATCTAACTGCACATCTATTCCCTAGGACAGATTTATTTAACCACAACATGGCTCAAGTCCAGGCACTGCTCTGTGTAATATGAACATAAACCCTGTCCTGTCCTGTTCTTTCATTCTTCAGAGAAACATTTACTGAGCCAGGAACTGTTGTAGGGGCCTAGGATCTGTGAACAAAACAGACTGAGATTCTCATTTTCCTATCTCTTATATTCTAGTCAGGGAGGCAGACATTAAACAATAGACACACAGGGAGCCAGGGTGGCTCAGTGGGTTAAACTTCTGCCTTCAGCTCAGGTCATGCTCCCAGGGTTCTGGGATCCAGCTCTGCATCAGGCTTCCTGTTCAGTGCAGAGCCTGTTTCTCCCTCTACCTCTCCTCCCTGCTCATACTCTCTCTCTCAAATAAATAAATAAAATCTTAAAAACAAAAAAACATGGCCTGAGCCAAAGGCAGACACTTAACTGGCTGAGCGACCCAGGAACCCTGAGGAAGAGAGAGAGAGAGAGAGAGAGAATCCTAAGCAGGCTTCATGTTCAGCACAGAACCTGAGGGAGGGCTCAATGTCATGACCCTGAGATTATGACTTGAGCTGAAATCAAGAGTCAGATGCTTAACTGACTGAGCCACCCAGCCCCCCGCCCAAGGAATAATTATTTATTCCTAAAATAATTATTTTAAAATTAGATGACTATGAAAAGCAAATGAGAAATTTGGGGAATGGGATTTTCAATTTCAGGTTATAGTTGGTGTAAACTCTAGGTTGGAGGCAAAGAGAAAAATCAGTAAGTTAGAAGATAATATGTAATGTGGCAAAGAGAAACAAAGAGAGAAAATATGAAAGGGCAGTTAAAAGACATAGAAAATGAATTGAGAGGAGTGAACACGCAGTCCATGAGACCAAAGGGAAGGATTGAAGGGAAAGAACTATCTGAAGAGACAGTGTCTTATAGGGGATGGGAGATGAGTTTGCAAGAAAAGTTGTAACCCATGGTGCACCTGGGTGGCTCAATCAGTTAGGCATCTGCCTTTGGCTCAGGTCGTGATCCCAGAATCCCAGGATCAAGCCCCACTTTAGGCTCTCTGCTAAGTGGGAACCTGCTTCTCCCTCTCCCTGCCGCCCCCCTGCTTGTAGTCTCTCTCTGTCAGATAAATAAACAAAATATTTTTTAAAATAATAAAATAAAATAATTTTTGAAAAGAGAGAGAAGAAAGAAGTTGTAACCAGATCCCTGCATAAGGTAGGAGTTTTGAAGATCTTTATCCTTTTCAAGGAATAGCTGTCCCAGGCCACAGGGAGATAAACAGTTAAGTGACATATTTTAGCTCGAGCTCTAGGTTAGGAAAAAGAAAAAAAGAAAAATTCTCTTTCTGAGAATTCATAGCCATGGGCCTGCCCTCACACAGGTTGAAGCCTGAATTTATCCTGTCATGACCCAAGAACTCAGGAGTCAAGAAATTATGATAAAAAGTTCTTCCAGGTTAGTAACAGCCAGCACCACTTAGCAGAAGCAAACACAAAAAGCCTCTCTAGAGTGACACCCCCTCAACCAGGATTCACAGGATTCCTACACCTAAAGCTTCACAGAAGATGAACTCACCACCCTAAATCATAAAATACATGAATAACAACCCACCATGAACAAACATTTACAAAAATCAAGATTAGACCCCCAATCATTTCACGCAATTAAAATGATTAAAGAAAAAAGAAAGAAAGAATTAAAAACAATAGAAAGAACACCAAGATCAAGCAGATGTGAAAAAGAACCAAGTGTAACTTTTAGAAACAAAAAATACAGGGAGAGATTGGCTTAACAGAAGCTATACGGATCTGAAGAAAAAATTAGTGACTTGCAAGACGTATCTGAGGAAATCACAAAGATTTCAATACAGAGCAATAAAGACATAAAAATATGAAATTAAGAGATAGGGAGGTAATCCTCTCATGCAGAATAATTCCCAACAATTTCTGTAGACATTCCCCTCCTTTACAGAGATGGAGTATAACTCCCCAACCCTTTAGAATGATCTGTGCTTTGTGATTTCCTTCCAAACAGTACAGTATGGAAACAGAGGGGAGAAAAGTAATTTTGTAGCAGAGCAACTTGACCTCACCCCCATGAATGTCAACTCCAAGAGGGATTAAGTCCTTTTGACAACAGGCAGCCTTGATATGATGTGATGAGAATGGTACTTTATACATTTGTGATCTTTCTCCCAAATAATCCTACCCTCAGTCTAATCATGAGAAAAACAAGAGACAAATCCTAACTGCAGAATACTATACAAAACACTGAATCCTAGGGCAGAACTCCTAACTGTGAAAGTCATTAAAATAAGGAATGATTACAATGGTGCCTTAGTAGGGACTCAACATAACCTAGTTTATCTTAACCAGTGAGGGTCAAGGTGGGTGTGGAGGTGGGAAGAGCCTGTCCCCGGCAGATGGGGTATATGTAGAGAATTTAAAAACAGTAGTAATGCTGATAAATATTGTTTTGCTTTTTTTTTTTTTTTAAGATTTTATTTATTTATTTGACAGGTAGAGATCACAAGTAGGCAGAGAAGCAGGCAGAGAGAGAGAGGAGGAAGCAGGCTCCCGGCTGAGCAGAAAGCCCGATGCAGGGCTCCATCCCAGGACCCTGAGATCATGACCTGAGCTGAAGGCAGAGGCTTTAACCCACTGAGCCACCCAGGCGCCCCTGGTTTGCTTTTTATTATCACATGTATTGGCAATTCTAAACAGGGTTGGCAATAAAAGATTCTGTGCTGGACTGAACTACTCCACAGCCACCTTCTTCCTTCCCCCTTCAGTGGCACTGATCTTGACTAATACAACTGACAAATGTAAGTACGTGTTGACTGGTTTAAAAATAAACACAAGTTGGGGCACCTGGGTGGCTCAGACCTCTGCCTTCGGCTCAGGTCATGATCCTGGGGTCCTGGGATGGAGCCCCGCATCGGGCTCTCTGCTCAGCGAGGAGCCTGCCTCCTCCTCTCTCTCTGTCTGCCTCTCTGCCTACTTGTGATCTCTGTCAGTCAAATAAGTTAATTAAAAAAGAAAACACAAGTTCCAAAACACAAGTTACAAAAAGGTGAAATAAAATCATGAAAAAAACAGTAACAGGGAAGGTGAGGGAACATTCGACAGGTGAAATGTGTCTAGATCCTTATCTTCTTTAGCGGGAGAACAGACTGTGATGAGGATTTTAAAACAGACTACGATTGGAGTACGAGAGTTTGAACGTAATACAATATATCCTAGTTATGTTTGGTGAATTGGTTTAATGTGCTTTGTCAATTATTTATACTGTTAAACTTGCTTTAAATACATGGGCCTGATTTGATTTACCTGTTTTTCTTCCATTAATAATTATCATTGCCTGGCTTAAACATCCTGTTGTCCTTCATCATTCGGTCACTGAGCAACCTAAAAAAATGCTGCCATTCAGGTACATCCACATTATTATGTTGCTAGAGACTTTGTTCTGTTAGCCAGGCCCTCAACAAAGAACCGCTGGCATTTTCCCACACTGAATCTTAATGTAATTTTACACCTGACTTCCAAGAGTGAATTCTGAGGGCCCACAGAAGAGTAGAGCCTGGCTGGGGACCACTGCTTTCAGGCTCTGACACATGGGTCAGATCACGGAGAAGACCTCTTGGGGTGAAAAATCACTTTCTTTTTATGTTGGGAGGAGGCGAGAGGGACGGTGCATGATTCAAGTTATGATTTTTGTACCCAAGGGCATTTCTAACTTTAAGAAAACCCAGTATCTAAAAACCCAAACTTTTTTTTTAATATTTTTTTTTATTTCTTTTCAGCGTAACAGAATTCATGTTTTACACCACACCCAGTGCTCCATGCAATGCGTGCCCTCCATAATACCCACCACCAGGCTCCCCCAACCTCCCACTCACCGCCCCTTCAAAACTCTCAGGTTGTTTTTCAGAGTCCATAGTCTCTCATGGTTCATCTCCCCCCCAATTTCCCTCAACTCCCTTCTCCTCTCCATCTCCCCATGTCCTCCGTGTTATTTGTTATGCTCCGCAAATAAGTGAAACCATATGATAATTGACTCTCTCTGCTTGACTTATTTCACTCGGCATAATCTCTTCCAGTGCCGTCCATGTTGCTACAAAAGTCAGTTATTCATCCTTTCTGATGAAGGCATAATACTCCATAGTGTCTATGGACCACATCTTCTTTATCCATTCATCTGTTGAAGGGCATCTTGGTAAAAACCCAAACTTTTAAAACAAGATAAGCAGGTAGCACTTAGACACAAAGACTCCTGGACTGACACATTCACCTGTAGGTTATCTTTTAAATAACCATCTTCTCCTTTATACTTTCTCATTGTGTTTCAGAAAGCTGTTTACCAATTTCAGTAGTCCATCCTACTTTACAAAGGTGGTTTTAACAAGTAGTAACTCTGACGACCAGGAGCGTTTATTAGAGAAATTGGAAAATACAAATATTTTAAGTATAAAAATCATTTGTAACCCCAGCGTTAACACTGCCAACCATTCTTTCCTGATCCCCCGCAGCTTTTTGGGTGACGGACACTGGGGAGGGTGTGTGCTATAGTGAGTGCTGTGAACTGGGTAAGACTGACCATTCACAGACCTGTACCCCTCAAGCAAATGATACATTACATGTCAACCAAACAACCCCTTCTGTACTTATGCTGTGTGTCAGTTGTCAGAGACTATACTTAACCCCTCCGGCTCCGCGGCGCAGGCGTGGCCTTCCCAAGCCCGGCTCCGCAGCACGCAGGTGTGTCCGCTGTAATCAGTTACAGGTTATCCTTCTGCGGAGGCGCAGCTGTGGAGTTGCCCCCAGCTGCGGAGACACTCCCTCCTTTTTCCCTTCCTGCTCCACCTCCCTAAACTTTCCAGTTTCAACCGCAGATAGTTTTTTAGCCATCTAGCTAGCTCCAGCCCTCCCACACTGGCTTCAAAACGAAGAATCCCCTAAAAGTAGCAGTAGCGTCTGGGGGAGGAAGACAACAGACTCTCCTGGAACCTGGAGGCGGAGGCCCCCAGCTGCACCGAGGGGGCGCGCTCCCGGCGGGCGCAGCCCACTGCCGCCTTCCCCCGCCCTCCGCGGGCGCGCCCCAGCGGACACGCGCCCGCCCCCTCGGGCGGAGACGCGCCGGGGAAAGCGCGCGGCCGCGAGCCTCGGACGCCATTTTGGAGTGGCTGTCTGGGCCGAGGCGGTGAGGACCTACGCGGCGGCCGCGGCTCGCTGAAGGAGTCTTTCGAGGCGACAAGGGGTCTCGGGAGGAGGACACGGGCAGCGCGGGACTGAGAAAGGAGGCTTCTTCTGGGGCAGCCAAAGCCGCAAAGGTGGAGCCGGGTTGGCGCTCGCCGCGGGACCAGAGTCTCGGATGCGGGCGGAGCGCGGCGGGCCGCGGCGGCGGGAGCGCAAAGCGGGGTTCCCGGGGGGCCTCATGTGAGAGCCGCGGGACCAGCCGCCGCCGTCCCCGGAGCCCGGGGTGGTGTGTGGGGGAAGCCGACCCCGGCAGCAGGTAACGGCGGGAGGGGCAGGGCCAGAGCCCCCCTGTGACGGCGGGGCTGGGGTGCGTCCGCCGACCTTCGTGGGCGGCGGGGCGGGTAGGGGGCGGCGGGTCCCGGGCGCATGCTCGCCGCCCCTCGGGAGCGTCGGGTGGGGCGCGGCGCCCAGACCTTGGAGCCTGCTTGGGGGCGTTTCCCCGCGATGCCTGCTTCAAAACATGTCAACAAGGCGTAGTGCGTGTGCGGGCTCGGGCCGCTGTCGCCCGTTTCTATTACCCTTGGCAGGGATTGGTGACAGGCACCGTAGAGCTTGCGCTGTGCCGGGCTCTTCCCGGCGTGGGCTGTGCGGGTGCCTTAGTGTGAAAAGCGAGGGGCGTTAAGATGTCAAAACCGACTGCCCCGGGTGGAGCGCGTGAGAAATGTCTGGGAGAGCCAATCCTTGGAGGTGGCGCAGGAGGAGGGGACGCTGCGGCCTCAGAGCCAAGTGGAAAACTTAGTCAACTTGTGATGAGCAGCTTCGCGCCAGCCTTAGGCGTGGGCAGCGTTTCAGGTGGAGTTGCAGACGGAGAACAGGAAGCAGCCTATTAAATGATTGATCTGCATCTCCAAGCTAAGAGGTTAGATTACCATTATTTTGTTGCTGATGATACCCAATCCAGTGCCCCAGATCTTTTAATTATTTTTTTTCGCCTTCTTTTGAAATATCTATAAAAATGCCGTCCGCTCTGAGTTTCCTGCAAATGACTGCTACACACATTTTTACCACCGCAGTCTTCCTACCATTTAGTTCCGAGAATTAATCTCTTTCCACTGTTTTTTTCTTGCATTCCAGCCGAAGAATGCAAATTAATTTTGATATTCATGCAAATTAATTTTGATACTCGTCAAAGCAGAACAGAAACGGAAAGGGAATGTGATGCCAAAACAGGCTTTTTAGAGCGTAGTACAAATGGGTTTTTAAAATTACTACATGCACAGTTTACTAAAAGTGCTTAATTCAAATGGTGGACACAGCTGAGTGTTTTCCTCAGCTCTTCTTCTGATGAACCAGTTTACTGCTTCTTTCAGAGTGTATGGAAATGTTAAGAATCAGTTCAGTAACTCCCTGTGCTGTGCTCAACTGGTCTGTAGTTTTCCCTCATTAGTGTTTTTGTTTTTGTTTTGTTTTGTTTTGTTTTTCCTTTGGTGCATCATGGTATTATCAGTCCCAACAAATGTTCTTGGGTCCTAAGTTGCATGAATTATTTGGGGCCCGGAGAAGTTGCAGTTGGAAATGGAACTGCTGGAGCCCTGAAGAAGCCTGATTTTGGTGCTCTGCAAAGTGTCATTGACATTTATTGTCCTGCTTCTTCCTCTGCACTCCTCCTGTTCAAATGTAAGAGGTGTTTTCACTTTGACTAAAAGAAGGAGATAAATACTCTATTGATGTAAATTTTTTGCAGATTGGTGGATGCTCTGAATTGTTTAACTTTCTATACAGCAGAGCTTCATGTGTACATAGGTTTAATTAAATACTTTTAGAAGCAATATAAACTTTTGCATGAATAAATGAGATCATCTTGGAAAAGATTGACATTTAAAAATTTTATTAGGTGCCTACAGTGTTCTTTTATTTTCATGCATGAATGAAAATAATACAGAGAACCATTTTTATCAGCATTTGGCCTTGCATTTTTTTGTTGCTATATATACTATAGTTCTGACATATTACAGACTTTTGTTCAGGTATTCATAAACTAGTAAGTGCTTAAAATATACTTCGGTGATCATACAGTCTTATATCTAGACCAAGAGATACTATTCCTCAGTGTTGCATATGTCTTTTTTACATGTCACCTTTTTTTCTCCACTCAACTTGAAAAGGTAAAGGTATTGAAACATACTTAAAATGGCTGTAGTGACAGAAGAAAGTAACTTGTTAGCATCAGCAAAGTGTTAGCAAAGATAATTGTGTAAATAAGGCTGCCATTTTATTTTTGTTTATATATCCCTATATTCTAAAGTAAAATGAGTCATTCCATCTGTAAGTTGAATAATTATGGTTTTAGAGGATTTTCTCCAGAAGCAGGTAATCAGCATTGTATAATAAGGCGTAGAAGTTATAAAGACAGCTTCATTCTTTTTTGAAACTCTGCATCTCAAAATTATGAGTGGTTTTAGGCAGTCAGAAGAGAAATTATAAGCCAAATTATGAGTTTGCTGGGTAGCAGACTCTTTGTTCTTTGACCCAAATTTTCTATGCTAAAATTAAAGTAAGCCTCCAGGATAAGGTAGAACTGAAAAATGGGTCATAATGACAGTGTTACCTCAGCCTCTAGTGGGACATTATTACTAGAAGAGGTTTTTTTTATATTAAAGATTATATTGTAGATTATACCAACGTTAAAAAATAAATTCTTATATTAACACGCAAGTGTTAATCTTCCATAAAACTACCCTCTTGCCATCACCTCTGTCACTGTTTTCTCCTTTCCCCTCCCCTTGCTGGTTGTTTACTTTAACTCACATATTTGGAAGTAGGATCAATGAGGAACGTAGTTCATTTATTGCACATGGGCTAAGACCTGGGCAGATTTTTAATGGCATGAAGGGACCTTTGCCATTCTGTTTCCTTCCAGCCCCCAGTCCTCTTTGACAAGTTTTGTTGGCTGCTGGGTAGAGAGAGTCTACAGGGTAATATTTGGTTAAGAGTCATGCATATGTACATCCTTCATCCCACATAGAAACCAGAAATTCTTACACACTCATATCCAGAAGAAGGGAGTTGGAGCCACAAGACATTCTTTGCAAAAGCTGTGATTCCAAACCACTGCCCTGCCAGAACTATTCTCTAGAGATAAAAGTGTTGCAGGCCTAAACTAATAGGGGTACTAGTGATTAGTCTGCACTTACCCCTTGAGTTTGGATCATGCAGTACTTATTTTTTAATTTGGAGTACTTATTTTTAGTTTAGTACTTATTTTTCTGAATAACAAATCAAAACAAGATCTCTTAAAAAAAAAGACCTCTTTATCTGATTATTCCTGTAATGCCACTATTATAATCCCATTACTATATTATTAATGTAATACAATACAGTATAATCCCACTTATTAGTTACATTAATATGGTAAATCTACTTCCAGCATGTGTTTCTCATACATAAGCATGTGTTCTTGCACTTTCTCGCACATACTTCATTTCTGTGTCACACACTAATGTCTTTAATGCTGGATTGCTTTCCTGTACCTGAGTTCAGTATTCTCTATCTCTTTTCAAGCCCTAATGCTGTTTAATTCCTCACAAGAACCCTGTGTGTTATTATCCCCACTTTACAAACTGAAGTGCACAGAAAGGTCAGTCAAGTAATTTGTTCGAGGCCATATAACCAGTGAGAGGTAGAGCTATAGTTCAAACCCAGGGAGCTTGATTCCAGAACCCATTCTCTTAATCGTGCTACTGTTTTGCAACAGTGACTATTTCAAAGAAACAGAATGAAGGTAGTACATATACACAGAATAAATACATACCTCGTTCAGAAATACAACTTAGGGTAAATATTGCAATAGTAACTGATATGTTGGAAGAAGAAACCACATTTTGGACCAAACAATGCATAGTAGGGGGGTGGATTTGCTTATTTTAAGCAAAGATTGGGTCTGGATAGTAATGCATATCACAGACTATTCATTGTGGAAAGATCTGTTGGCTACTTCAAATCCTTTCTAGAGGTTCTTGGGACTGTTGTCTCCTTAAATTTAAGAACTCAAGTATAGCGGGTATCCTTAGATGACTTTTAAGAAACCTTTGGGAAGTGTCACTGTAGTTTCTTTTTTATATTCCTTTTAGTTGACTGTAGTTTTTGAAATACAATTCTTGGTTTAGTTTCAAAATCATGATACTTCCCCTCCCCCAAGTAGTATAGTATAAACACAGATGTTTAAAAACACTTGTATAGAATATTTAAATAATGGTTGGTCTCCACTGGCATTTTTCATTATATTTTGTTTTGATATTCTCCTTGAATCACTGGTCCAGTTCTTTCTGCATGTTTGTGTTTCTATTTATGAACATATATATGCATCTCAGTGACAATGAGTATTGGATTTATTTTTATTCAAAAGTTAAATGTGGAAAAAAATGATGCATTTTTCTGAATAGGATGAAACGAGGAGGAAGAGATAGTGACCGTAATTCATCAGAAGAAGGTACTGCAGAGAAATCTAAGAAACTGAGGACTACAAATGAGCATTCTCAGACTTGTGATTGGGGTAATCTCCTTCAGGACATTATTCTCCAGGTGTTTAAGTATTTGCCTCTTCTTGACCGGGCTCATGCTTCACAAGTTTGCCGCAACTGGAACCAGGTATTTCACATGCCTGACTTGTGGAGATGTTTTGAATTTGAACTGAATCAGCCAGCTACATCTTACTTGAAAGCTACACATCCAGAGCTGATCAAACAGATTATTAAAAGACATTCAAACCACCTGCAATATGTCAGCTTCAAGGTAATACTTTAAATCTTTCTTTTAAAAAAAGAAAAAAAGCATATTTTGTTTTGGCTTTTTTGTCCTAAACCAATATGTCTTCCCCTGTCTTTAGAATATTGCCTTTTAAGAGAAAGTTCTTAAAAGATTGAGAATTATAGCATACATTGGAAGCTATCATAAATAATTATATTTGAGCTAAATTACTCCACTGAGTCATAATTACTGTTGATTTTTTTAAAAGAACAGAAGTAACTACTAAATAAGTATAAATCATTTACCAAAGCTGACAGTCACATTGCACTATTGTTAATTTGAGGAAAAAGAAATTTTCAATAAAATAAAGAATGTGGAGATTATGATTGACCAAAACTTAATTGCTATTACTATTTAATAGGGACTGAATTCTGGTTATTGATGGCCTAAGGATATGGGATCTTCAAAGAGAAAAGAGATACAGAAATATTATGTAAAAGGTTCAGAAGAATATATTTTAGAGAGAAATAGGCAAAGGTGTGTCGAAGAATGCCGAAGAGAACTGTTTCTTTTTCATTGCCAGAAGGGACATACTGGAATTCATGCAGTGATGAGAAAAATGAAGTTGGGTGGCTTTTTGAGATGTCTAGATTAGTTCAAGGAATCACAGTGGTTTATAGGAGTACAGAGGCTTATAATGTTTTGTTCTGAGGATAAATAATGGAATGTAGACATGTTTACTAAACCTTTAACATACCTGACAATTGTTGAAAAGTAACACACGGCATACCTGATTACCCATAGGTAGCAGTTGTTAAATAGGTCAGATTAAACCTAGATAAAGCAGTGGTTCTCAACCTAGAGTTCTTTGCCAAAACTAGTCTTGACTGCTCTCAAAGGTGTCATTCCTTCTTAGATCAAGATTACCTGCTTATTCTTCCATATGTATCTAAAGAGGAGGAGAGAGGTGGTGATAGGAATGGTTGGGTGCGTTTGGCTGTCTTCCCAGAAAAATCCGCAAAGGCTTTTAGTCTGCTGGGGGTATGATTGCTAGCTTTAGCAAGTAAAAATAGAAGATGCCTATTAATTGAGTTTTGATTTTAGATAATCAACAAATAATATTTAGTGTAAATATATTCCATTCATTATTTGGGACATAATACTTATTTAAATGGATGTCCTGTATGTTACCTGGCAATCCTAACTGAGGGTAAGGGCAAGGGAATGGTGAGAGAATCAGACAAATCCCGGAATTCCTCAAGTGTTGTCCCTCCCCCTGTCTCCCCATGAAGAAACTTCAAGAGCCTTCCTTTGGTTTCAGTCATCTTTGAGTTGTCTGAGAGTATTCTGTCATAAATTTGAGAAAAGATGAGAACAATACATTAATCTCATAGATCTAAACACCACTTCCATCCAGGGGTTGGTGGGTCAGTGTTACTCCTTTACAGCCATATGACACAATTCAGCTGTATCCAACTTGCATAACCCTTACACCACCATCTTTCCTGTAAGTTTAAACATTTTTATTAGGGATTATTTTCCTGAGAAAATAATTTCTGATTTACCGAAAGAGCCATACCGTAAGAGTCTTCCTGAGCTCTCCTGATTATATTTGTGTTCAGTTTATCACTAACTAGGCCAGACAGGTGTGTAGTAATTAGGAGTAGAAAACAGTGGTTCTCAAACTTTATGTGTATCATAAACACCTGGAGTGCTGGTTGAGACAAAGATTGCTGGGTCCCACCTCCAGAGTTTCTGATTGAGATGATCTGGGACAGGCCTGAGAATTTGCATTTCTAACTGGTTCCCAGGTGATGATGCTGCTGCCCATCTAGGGAGCACACATTAGGAACCACTTCTGTAGAAATACTTAGTCAAAGAAAAGTATTATAAACAGCTCTGAAACAGTTCGTCAGTTTTACAACCAGCTCTTCAGAACATTTTTGGGTTAAGGTAATGTACATCATTCTAGAAATTAAAGTAATATTACTTTTAACTGTTCTCTTTTAAGATGTTTTTTAGCCCATGGAACAACTAGAGCTCCTTATATCCTACAGGAGTTCTTGTCCATATTACTCTTCCCCTTGGAAATGTTTCTGTGTGGGAGCAGCTGCTTCTCATTTGGTTCAGATTTTTTTGCTTGACTGGTCAGATGTCCTCATTTTACTTCACATTCATCTTTCCATTAATATCATTAGTGATGAATCCCAGGTTGTGATTAATTTGAACCTTTTGAGTAAATATTCATTCACTTTCTGGTGCCTTGAAACCTGTGTACCATAGACACTGTATTTGCATGTAGAATTAGATCCACTACCAAATATATAATTATTTTTCAAAGGCTATAAATTCATGTGTTCCATTAGATTATATATTATATAGTCAGTTTGGAGTCAATCAATTTAAAAACCAAGTCCTTTATTGTATCATAACAAAATTTAAGTCTTGACAGTTGCACTTAAAATTTTTCAAGGAGACTCAGAAAAAGCTGACATTGTACATGAGGGTATATGATTGAAAGAATAAATATTAATTCTTTGTAATGTAATAAACTAATAACTTGCCTTTGTAAAATTAAGATTATGCAGAGAAATGTAAATACAGGCATGGCTGAATGATCTGTTCTTTTTTAAGGTGGACAGCAGCAAAGAATCTGCTGAAGCAGCTTGTGATATATTATCACAACTGGTAAACTGCTCTTTAAAAACACTTGGACTTATTTCAACAGCTCGACCAAGCTTTATGGATTTACCAAAGGTATTTGTTGTTTTTGTTATTGGTAGTTACTGAGAAATAGAATGAAGCCCTGCTCATTTCTTGTAGTGACAATGGGAGTGTAAGAAAAATAGTAAGGTGGAGGTGGAGAGTAATAGTGGAGGTGGAGAGGGAGAGAATCCCAAGCAGACTCCTCCCCCAGCATGGAGCCCAATGTGAAGCCTGATCCCATGACCTTGAGAGCTGAAATCAAGATGCCCAACTGACTGAGCCACTTAGGTGCCCCAGGTGTGCATTTTTAGAAAGGCAATTGATAAAGGTCCCCTGAGTATGTTAGTTAATGTTGGGTAAATTAGCATCTAACAATAATTTGAAAGTTTTTTTTTTTATCAGAGCACACTACAAACTAAAATATAGATATCCATTTAACACACCTAGCAGTTTGATTTACAAGGATGATTCAGGAAGAAATAGTATTCAGTTGAGTGTGTGTTATAACCCAGGTGGCAGGTGGTAATAGAATGGAATATCAGTAACAAATGTATCACCAATTAATTACAAAGTCTTATTTGATGTTTTTGAGAGAGCGGGCAGGAGCAGCTGGGGTCGGGGCAGAGTGAGAGGGAGAGAGAGAATCCCAAGAAGGTTCCACGCCTCATGTGGAGCCCAGTATGCGGCTTGATCTCATGACCCTAAGGTTATGACCCAAGCCCCTACGCACCCCTACTTGATTTTTTAAATGGTTCTTTACATACAGTTGAAATAGAATGTTTTCCTCATTTAAGATAAGGGGATGGGTAAGATATTCTGTTCAACAGTTTAAGAATTAAGTATGTGAGTCAGAGCACTGTGGTTCTCAAACTTACTGTGCATGAAAATCACCTGAGAAGCTTTGAGATTTTAGATACTTTGCCTATCCTGAATTTCCCCCTCCTTTGAGCAGTACAGGACATTCTGATTAAGTCAGAATACTGACTTATATATAGGAAATTATATGTTCTGAATTGGTTTTCTATGTACCTAATTAAAAAACAAATGTATAATATAAAACATACCATATTAAAAGATATACTGGACAAATTTAATTTCCTTTTTTCTTGTTACTCAGGATTATCATACATGCCTAGTACTAGTACTGTACATTAGTAGTTTTTCTTTGGGTACTGTGATGCATCTGGTAGGATAGCTTCCTTCCTTAATTAAATGGGTCTAAGATGCTTATTATTAAGTTCTCCCTGCCTCCACCTTGACTCCCATTTTGGCTCTTGTAGAAGATTGAAATAGGGTGTTTCTATATCTTGGAAATCCTGGGAGAACAGAAGAGAACATAAAAGAAGTTGTATTTGACCAGACATAAATCTGAGGGAAATGGGGAAAGGGCAGTGATACAGTTATGAGTATACTAACGACATGTGACTCTACAAAGTATAATTGAGTTTGATGTCAAAGTATTAGGAGAAGATAAGTCAATTTAATTAGTTAATTAGTTATTTAATTGTAGGTGAAAAGAAAGTTAGGGAATGTGACCATGAAAATGGTGTTTCATTGTACTTCCTTGGCTGTTAGCCTGCCCTCATTCCTTTTAACTGCGTAGTGAATTTATAAAGCTAAGTGGAGGGTGAGATTGGTTATGTAGAAGATGATATTGGAGCATATGTCTACCTCTTTCCTACTCCTGGATTCCTCTTCCATTGGTTTAGCTGATTCCAAGTTACATACTCTGACCATGCTTTAATTCCTGCTATTCTGCAGTGGTTCCTTTAGGTAAGATTCCAACATAATTACATGTATATAATAAATGCAGTAATAATAATTGGTACATTTGTGGGGAAATACATTGGAATAAAATAGCTTGAAAATATTATAGATAATTTAACATATTTAAAGGAGTTTTAAACTTGGAGTTTTGGTTAGGTATGATTTTCCTTATTTTAGAATCGAATTTTCAATGAGCTTTTATATTCCAAGTGAGTCTTTCATAGCTTCTGAGTTGATTTTTATTATAATTTTAATGATTATGCTAATAATTATTAATGTTTTAATGGTCATTATCAGACCAAAAAGAATGCAGTTCAGTGTTATAAAACAATGGAGTAGGGTTTCCAGATAAGGTGATATGAAGTATCTGAGAGGTATTCTCATCCTGGATTCCGTAATTGGTCTTTTTACTCACCAGTGACTGTTGTGATTTAGAGACATTCATCCTGAGGCTTTAAAATCTTTCTTCTCCTACAACTAAAAAGCTTTTCCTCAAAGATAACAAATAGTCACCTCTCTTTTTTGCCATATCTCCAAAAACAGAGTGGAGGGATGCTACCCCTAAAATAGTTATGGAATATATCATTGGGGTTCAGATGGATCCTTATGTGAATTATGTGAACACCCCTCTATTCTCTTTTATGAAAACTGCAACTGTTTTAATTTTTTTTTGCTTTTCAGTCTCACTTTATTTCTGCACTGACGGTAGTGTTTGTAAACTCCAAATCCTTGTCCTCGCTTAAAATAGATGATACCCCAGTAGATGATCCATCCCTCAAAGTACTAGTGGCCAACAACAGCGATACACTCAAGCTTCTGAAAATGAGCAGCTGTCCTCACGTCTCTCCAGCAGGTGTGTTGTTTTTTGCCAGATAACATGTTAGTAAAATGTATTGATGCATTTATCAAATTAAAAACTGTGATCATTAACCTCACAGATTGGTCAATATTACTTCATCTTTTTTGTATAAACATTTGATATTAATGTCATAATACAATAACATAAAGTCTGTAGCATTCCTAACCTAGACACTTAACTTTCGACTTATTTTCTACTCTTATTTGGCAACTTGTGTCCAACCTGTTCAAGAAAATGGACGTATTAAAAAAAACAAACCAGTATTAGATCTGCCTGAGGTTGCCCATTCAGGTAAGATAGAATTTACTCTAATTGTAGTTGAGCCAGCAGGGTGTAGGTTTTGAATCGGAGCAATATTGAAATTGCTTTTCTTCTCACTGTGTAGAAGGAGGAGAACTATGCTAAACTTGCCACCTTAGATTTTGCAAGATAACCCTTTTCTTAAGTTGAGTTTTGGAGCTGAGAGCCCATTGAATGGGGAATAGCATTATGAAAGATCTTTCCAACTTTTATTTATTTATTTTTAAAAAGATTTTATTTATTTATTTGACAGAGATCGCAAGTAGGCAAGAGAGGCAGGAAGGGAGAGAGAGGAGGAAGCAGGCTCTCCGCGGAGCAGAGAGCCCAATGTGGGGCTTGATCCCAGGACCCTGGGATCATGACCTTAGCTGAAAGCAGAGGCTTTAAACCACTGAGCCACCCAGGCGCCCCTCTTTCCAACTTTTATAGAATTTTCTAAGCATTACTACATTATTCAGCTTGAGATCTTTTAAATTCCAAATGGTTCGTATCGTAAAGTAAGTATAAACTTGCACTTGGTATTACTACTCCCTGAGGCTTCAATTCTGACACATCCTCCCACTGTTGATATCCCTCCCAGTCTTTTGGCTGTGTTATCTGGGAAACCTGTTTTTAAGACTGTTAAATCCTTGATGTCGTTACAGGATACTTCCCACCTTCTTGCCATGACTAACGCCTGGCTTTCCCCCAAGAAAATGATTTCCTTTTGGATGGAGACTACTTACTTGTTGTCCATGTGTCCTACGTGGAGGGTCTTGGTGATTGGAATGGCCAGGTGTATTGCAGTATTTCCCTAGTTGATTCTGCCACTTCTAGATTACTACTGAAAGTAATAATCTAATAAAAGAGAATTTAAGAAGAATGGACCTTTGGCACTTACTTCTAATGTGACCTTGGTCACATTTTCTATTATATAGGTTTGCTATGGGAGCATGGTCCACATTTCATAGCTTCATAATGTACAAGGTCCTTTGTATCCTGACCTCCTCCTGTCTCTTTAATCTTGTTTGCTATTCATTTGCCTTCCACTTTTACTTGAGTCCTACATAACTATGGTTCTTAGTCCCTGTGTGTGCGTTAATACACTGTACTTTGTGGAATTCAATTTTTCTCCCACTTCTTCCTCTAGCTAACTCCAGGCCTGCCTTCAGAATTCTGGTTTTGTTCTTATTTCTTCCTCTCTGGTTTAATTCCCCCATGTGTTGTTTCCATAGTACTCTGAACATAACTTACAGTACTTCCCATACTATACTATACTAAGAGAGTCGTTAGGTCTCTAGTTTCTCTGTAGGACTGTGAGTTCATTATTCTTTTTATCCTGGTCCATCTCCTGTTCATTTACTTTTATTAAATATATACATATCAATTCTGATAGTATGTATAAACTTGTGTGGTCTTACCTAATGGCTTTGGGCAAGTTGTTCAGAAAGGAAAATGAAAGAGAGTACTTGTAATGCTTTTTAATTTAAGAGTATAACCATAGAAAATTTCAATTTAAAATTTAACATATTTGCATATTTTCTTTCTATCCATATTTTGCATATTGGGACTATTCTTTCTCTAAGTTGAAATTAAGGGCTATTTTCCATTCTTTTTTCACTGTATATTTTATCAGACTTTTTTCCCATTTCATATAGTCTTTACAATTGTCTACTTGCTTGATTTCTAGGCACCATTTGATACTAGTGACTTGACTGATACTGTACTGTTGATTTTCCTCCTTCTTCTCTGATTTTTCCTACCATTTCTTTTGCTGATTTTTCTTTTCATTCCTTAAATTTTGGTGTTTCACTGTGTTCTGTGCTGGGTCTTTTTTTGTTTTACTCTGCACTCTGGGCTTTGTCATGGTCATCTATGGCTTCAGTTTCATTCTTTATGTTAACACTTCCCAGTTACAGTTACTCTGGAACTCCAGAGCAATGTGTGGAGCTGCCAGTGGCCCCCTTGCTCTGGAGTGTCTCACTGGTACTTCAGACTAATAATGAACTTTCTTTTCCCTCTATCCAAATCTCTTGCTTTGTCCTGTGTGCTATCTCGGTAAATGGTACCATCCATCCTAGTTGTCAGAGACCTGACCGACATCCTTGATTCTTTCCTGTCCTTTCTATATCCCTTCAGTCACCAAGGTCTGGTGACTCCCATCACTAAAGTATGCCTTGAATCTCTAGGCCTAAGGACTGAAGATTTGTGTCGATCCCTTCTCCAGCCCCTCATTCATGTTGCTGAAGCCCTAAGCTGCAGTGTGGTGGTATTTGGCATTGGGTTGGGAGAGTAGTTAGGTCAAGAGGGTAGAGCTCTCATAAATGGGATTCGTGCCCTTGCAAGAAGAGGCAGGAGAGGGGCACCTGGGTGGCTCAGTGGGTGAAGCCACTGCCTTCGGCTCAGGTCATGATCTCAGAGTGCTGGGATCGAGCCCCACATTGGGCTCTCTGCTCAGCGGGGAGCCTGCTTCACCCCCCTCCCCCACTGCCTCTCTGCCTACTTGTGATCTCTGTCAAATAAATAAAATCTTTAAAAAAAAAAAAAAAGAGAGGATCTGTTTTTCCACCATGTGAAGACTCAGCAAGAAGGTGGCTATCCACAAGTCAGCAAGAATTGCGGTCCTCACCAGAACCCAACCATGCTATTAATATCCTAATGTTAGACTTCCAGGCTCCAGAACTATGAGGAATAAATGCTTATTACATACGCCACCCTGTGTGTGGTATTCTGTTAAGCAGCCTGAACTAAGACACTCTACCTTTCTTCATCTCCACTTTTAACTACTCTAGTACAGGCCCCCATCTTTGTGTCTTTGTATGCAGTGCCCTTTTTTTTTTTTTTTTCTTTAAGATTTACTTATTTTAGAGCAAGAAAGTGACAATGTGAGCATGAGTGGGGTGGGGAGGAGGAGCAGAGGGAGAAGGATAAGCAGACTGTGTGCTCATTGAGGAACCCAATGTGGGGCTTGATCTCATGACCCTGAGATTGTGACCTGAGCTGAAGTCAAGAGTCTGTCTGATGCTTAACCGACTGAGCCACCCAGGTGCCCTGGTGCAGTACCCTCTTACACTGATATCCTAACTTGCAGTCTGCTCTATTAATGTGATTTCCATGTTACAGATAGAATAATCTTTCTAAAATACAAATCTGATTTTTTTCTCCAGTTTTCTTCACTACTTGTCACTATGCTTTATGTAAGATTCCAACTCCTTATTGAAGATGAAAAGGTTTCCATATGATCTAGCCCTTGCCTGTCTATTGGGTTTCATCCATAAAGTGTTACCTTACTTGCATCACTGTATGTTGAGCTCTTAGAAGACTTGTGTTTTCTTCCATGTCTGGGGTTCACACAGGAAATATTATTCACTTTCCTTCTCCCTCACTTTTTGCCCTCACTTGATCCTTCTAATTCTTCATGTCTCATTGTGTTAGTTCTGGGAAATTTCCTGGATTCCCTTGTTACCACTCCCAGAACATTTTTTTTTTAAAGGATTTTTTTAAAGATTTTATTTATTTGACACAGAGAGAGAGATCATAAGTAAGCAGAGAGGCAGGCAAAGAGAGCAGGGAAAGCAGGCTCCCTGTTGATCAGAGAGCCAGATGGCGGGGCTCGATCCCAGGATCCTGAGATCATTACCTGAGCTGAAGGTAGAAGCTCAAGCCACTGAGCCACCCAGGCACCCCCAGAACGTTCTTGTTTCATTATCTGCTGCCTTCTCTCAGGATAAAGATGTTTTGTTCAGGTTGTATTTTATTGTCCTAAGTCCAGTGCTTGACATGTAGACACTAATTAAATATCAGCCGAACTAATCAACATTTAGTTAACTCAGTATTCTGTGTTGTTGATAAGCCAATGTTAGTCTTATAATTATTTTAAGGTTGGATACTTGTTTCTACATTTTTGCTGTGATTTAAAAAATGAACTATTTTGGCACCTAGCAGCTTGCTTCCACTAATTTCTTCCATAGGACAGAGGATTTAGTGGAAGAACTAGGTCAGAGGGTCTGAATCTGTTTTATGCTTTTTACCGTTTTTTCTTCTGAGTTTGTGAATTTATATAATACCACCAATAATGAATTTCTGTACAAGTTATAGCATGTATCAGTGTTTCATTTCTTTTTATTGCCAAGTGATACTCCTTTGTATGGATATATACCACATTTATCTGTTGTTCATTTGATGGATTTTTGGGTCGTTTCCACCTTTTGACTGTTACAAACAATGCTGCTGTGAAAACTCATGTAAGATTTTGTGTAGACATAAGGCTTAATTTCTTTTGGGTATATACCTATGAGTGGAATTGCTGAGTCATATAGTAATTGTTTGAGTTTTCTATTGCTGTGTAACTAACAACTGCAAATTTAGTAGATTAAACCAACACTGATTTAGTAGGATCACAGTTCTGTAGTTCAGAACTATAGGCCTTGCTCAGTTAGCTTGTTTGCTTAGCCAGAGAAGTTCTGAGTCTGACTCCTTTTCTGCAACTGGTCAGAGCAAACTCAGCTTTTGAAGGGCTCATGTGATTAGAGTCGAACCACCTAGACAATCTTACTAAAGCCAGTCTACAGTATAACATAACATAATCATAGGGGTGGTATCTTACCACATTTACAGGTTCCAGGTGGTTACGTTGTGGAATCTTGGGGATCACTTTTAGAATTATGCCTGCCACAGCTGCTTTAATAGTTATCAGATGGTGTCTCAGTTTCTTTTATTTACATCTTTGGTTATCATTCCCCATTTGTTTTCTTTTTATATTATTTGTATTTGTTTTCTTTTAATATTGGGCTTTATGAGATTGTAAAGAACAGATATCAGGTTATCTTGGGTAATGATATATTTCAAAGTATATACACACCTTATGGGGAGTGGAAACTTTGCCGTGGCTGAAAGCACGGATATCATTATGTTATGTGACGTGACGTGACGTGATGTGACGTGACGTAACCCTGGGTAGCTCAGTTGGTTAAGCATCTGCCTTTGGCTCAGGTCATGATCCTAGCTAGAGTCCCAGGACGGAGTCCCGAACTAGGCTCCTTGCTCAGTGGGGAGCCTTCTTCTCCCTCTGCCTCCTGCTCCCTCTGCCTGTGTTCTAAAATAAATGAAATCTTTTTTAAAAATTTAAGATTTTATTTGTTTTAGAGAGAGTATAGTGGGGAGGAGCAGAGGGAGAGGGACAAGCAGACTCTGCACTAAGCATGGAGTCTGATGTAGGACTCGATCCCACAACCCTGAGATCATGACCTGAGCTGAAACCAAGAAGCGGACACTTAACTGACTGAGCCACCAAGGTGCTCCAGCACAGATATCTTTTACACCTCTTTTGTGACTCTTACACTGGTGATTCAGTTTATCTCTTCACTATTGTATTGCCTGTATTCTCCTTCCACTGCTATTAAACTCTATCTTATTGGTCCCTCTCTGTCTTGTCACTTCTCAAGCAGTAATTATGCACATGAACTTAAGAGTCACTCAGTCTGTGTTTGAATTCCAGCTTTGCTGTCTTTAGCTGCATCAGCTTCAAAATAGAAATAATACTTACTTTTCTAAATTTTTTTGAGTATTCACAGGATAACATATCAAGTATCTGACATACCATAATTACACAATAAATAGTAGATTATGTGATGTATGTTTTGTTTCTATCCTTGTTTCTAAATACAAGAAATAAATGGTTTGAATGGATCATTTATCAAGTAGTACAGCCTCTCTGTTTGGGGTAGAATTTTTATACTAGGCCATTTCAGAGATCAGGTACTCACCTTTGGTAAGATCTGCTGATAGGGGTTTGGGGCAGTTCTGAAGCACAGTGCCCTAAGTTTAGGGAAACATTTATAGAACTGCTTTCTGGATATGTTAGTTATATTTAATATTTCCATTCATGTGAATTAGTTACCTTGGACTCATTTATCTAGTGGTATCTTGCACTATTAGCGGTTAAAACTCTTTGTTGCTCACCTATTAGAAATATTTTTTAAAAATTTGCCAAATGTTTTAAGTTACATTGATTCTTTTATATGGCTTTGCCTTTTTTTTTCTTTTTAATTAGGATTAAGTTTTCAGTTTAAAAAAATGTCCTTTGCCCTCTATAGCAATGATCACTTAACTTTTCTTGGCTTAACTTACAAGTTGGGTGTTAATAATAATTTTTTTAAAGAATATGGCATTGTCCATGCGTAACTGGGGTAAACTTATACTAAGTAAGTTATGGAATATTAACATATAGCTAACACTTGAGCAACATGGGTTTGAACTTGTGGGTCCACACGTAGTTTGTTTGTTGTTCTTTTTTTCCAATAAATGTAGTCATATGCTATAAATATATTTCCTGTTAACGATTTTCTTAGTATTTTCTCTAACTTTATTGTAAGAGTGTAGCACAAAATATATTTAACATACAAAATATGTATTAATTGACTAATCACTAAGGCATCTGGTCAATAGTAGACTATTAGTAAGTATTGGAGGAGTCAAAAGTTATGCAGATTTTTAACTGTACAAGGGTCAGTGTCCCTAACCTCGGTGTTGTTCAAGGGTCAACTGTATTTACTAATAATTTATGATGTAAGTTGTTAAGTGAGCTTCACGTTCTTTTTATGGTATCATATTTAGAATCTCATTGTTAATAGAATTAGTAATAGGTTTTTAAATGTTTATGGCTTTCTGCTAGTCCAACCATATAACTAAATTGTAGTTTTGTGATCAGAAAATATGTAAGCCTTTATTGTGAGACATGTACTTGATTAACTTTTTTGAACAGATAATGAACTTGTACAAAAATTTGTAAATAATTAGGTCTTTTTTCTTTCAAGGTATCCTTTGTGTGGCTGATCAATGTCATGGCTTACGTGAACTGGCCCTGAATTACCACTTGTTAAGTGATGAATTGCTGCTTGCTTTATCTTCTGAAAAACATGTCCGATTAGAACATTTGCGCATTGATGTAGTCAGTGAGAATCCTGGACAGACACACTTCCATACTATTCAGAAAAGCAGCTGGGATGCTTTCATCAGACATTCACCAAAAGTGAACTTAGTGATGTATTTTTTTTTATATGAAGAGGAATTTGATCCATTCTTTCGGTATGAAATACCTGCCACCCATCTTTACTTTGGGAGATCAGTAAGCAAAGATGTGCTTGGCCGTGTGGGAATGACATGCCCTAGACTAGTTGAACTAGTAGTATGTGCTAATGGATTACGGCCACTTGATGAAGAGTTAATTCGCATTGCAGAACGTTGTAAAAATTTGTCAGCTATTGGACTAGGGGAATGTGAAGTCTCATGTAGTGCCTTTGTTGAGTTTGTGAAGATGTGTGGTGGCCGCCTGTCTCAGTTATCCATTATGGAAGAAGTATTAATTCCTGACCAAAAATACAGTTTGGAGCAGATCCATTGGGAGGTGTCCAAGCATCTTGGTAGGGTGTGGTTTCCAGACATGATGCCCACTTGGTAGACTGAATGATGTAGGACATGATGAATAGCACCTTAATATTAAGCATATTGTATTATAGTAAGAGTTTATATCCTGTAGTTCTGATGTAATTCTATTTTGTGGCATGGAAATTTGATACCTGCATTGAATATGTAAGGATTGTTTATTGGAAGACCCATGGATCAGTTTTGGTCAGAAAACTTCATCTCTTTCTTTAGCCTAATAGCAATCGAAGCTCAGAAAAAGTTTTTTAAATGTGGTTCAGATCTGAAAGTAATAACCAGTTATGAAGATTAATAGTCTGAAACAAAACCTGTATCTTACAGTATCTGAGGAGTACTAAAAGGTTTTCCAAAGTTATGTTCTCTATGCATTTTTTAAAAATGTAAACTTGACATTTTAGGGTCTTCAGTTATACATACACCTGTTGTAAGGTGTTTAATATAGCTCAGGACAGAGCATTTTGTGAGAAAAATGTAGGATATGTCATATCAAATGAAAGAGATTGGTTGAATGTTCTGAAATATGTTACAGAGCTGTTTAAAGAGGTATGTATAGGTAATTGGATCTCGTAGACAACTGGAAGTGTCACAGTGGTTAAAGAAGGATAATAAACAGAGCCAAGATCAAATTAAAAGAAGAAAAACAGGAAGGGAAGCAGTATTTAACTTTGTATAAACTTTCAGGTTTGCTCTATAATCTGCTAAACCATATAAATTCTCTTCTGTGATGTTACTATGTATGTGACACTTTGAGGCATCCTATGTAAAGTAAGGAATGCTTTACCAGTTCTCTTTGGTTTTATCTTTGTTTAAGCTAGTTTTGAAATATGCAGTAATTGAAATGAAAAGCTTATCTATATAAAAAAGCCAATTGAAGTAATTAAAGGTAGAACTTTAAAATGTTTATAAATTATTTCCATGAAAGAATATTATTCTCCAGTGAATTTTAGTGATGGCTCATTTTTCCATTTTGGAATTAAATAGTTACATAAGTAGGGCTTTCAAAAACCATAAAAGGAGCACCAGTGTACAGGTTAGCACAAACAAGCAAACTTAAAAGAGGATATATTTAAGTTCATAATCATATTTTTGAGTAAATATTGCTCAGTGGACTGGAAAATTTTAATAGAAAAATGTCTTAAGTTTTGTGATTGTTAATTTGGTTAAAACGCTGTTTTATGTTATTTAAGTTAGGTAGCATTTTTATTACTTTCATATGAATAAAAGGTAATCCACACATTGCTGTAAAAAAATATTAAGTTTGGGGCTACATTTAGTTTTTTTAGGTATTATATAAGCTTTGATTCTGAGCACTAGTGCTAGTAGATACCACCTTTCCTAAGGGAAATTAGAAGTGATTTACCCCAATGGACTAATATAATAATGCTTGAAACGTTTAGAAAGCATCTTGGTAATTATGGAAACTAACAGTCTTACAGATCTAATCTATTTTAAAAATAGATTACCTTCCTAAGAATAAAGTAAAAGGTGATTTTTCAAAGTCTTGGTATTCTGGCCACATATAAATGAGAAGAAAAAAGGCTGATCCAGACTTGGAAATTAAAAGCAATTATTGTAATATTTTCCCCTCTTAGTAAATAGTAAATAGCTTTGTACAAGAAATACCTGTGTTAATGGATGAAGCTTTTTTCCTTGAACAACTTTGGACAATGGATTTGACAGTACATAATGAGTTCTACTAACCAAAGCTTTATTTGGAAATGTACTTTTTTGTACAAATTGAAATATATAATGCTTGAAATACTTAAGTCACTTTATAAGCAAAATGCGTAGCACTTACTTTGTTTATACTGTAAAGTATATGTTAAATGCTTTTATCAATTTGAGAATAAAGATAGTTACTAACACTGTTGTATTACTATAATTTTTAAAAACTACCCTAACATATGTACTTGATTTTCCAACAAGTTAAGCATACAAACTTATGGTTTTAGTTTCAGATTTGTATTTGATAAATACTGTGTTTAATATTAAGTTTATGGTAGAACGACTGTTTTGAAGATGTAAGTTTAGGCAAATGAAATCTTTTCTGGAGATAAACTCTGATGACCAAAGTGATAGGAAATAAAAATCGACCGTGAAATGTCAATTAATTTTCCAAATTGTATCAAGAAAATGGTTAAATTAAAAAGAATAGACTTTTAGAAGAATTATAAAAGATATTTTGAAATAGAATTTTTTTTAAAGATTTTATTTATTTGACAGAGATACAGTGAGGGGAACACATGCAGGGGGAAGTGGGAGAGAGAGAAGTAGGCTTCCCTCTGAGCAAGGAGCCCAACTTGGGGCTCTATCTGAGGACTCCTGGAACACCACCCAAGCCGAAGGCAGATGCCTAAGGACTGAGCTACCCAGGTTCCCTTAAAACAGAATTCTTAAAAGTCCTTAAACCCAGGTAATCTTTTCATAGAGAAATGTCTTCTATAAATCCATACAATCACAATAGTTTTTTTTTTTTTTTTTAAGTTATTTAGAGAGAGAGCTGGGCGGAGGGGCACAGGAAGAAAGAGTCCTAAACAGACTCCGTGCTGTGCACAGAGCCTCACTGGGCTCTACCTGGGACTCAATCTCATGATTTAGAAATCACAACCCTGAGTATGATGCTTAATGGTCTGTGCCATGCCACCCAGGTGTCCCAACCAGAATAGTTGCTAAACTATTGAGATTATTTCATTTCCTGTCTTCACAGCTTCCAGAAAATAACTTCAGCTTCCCTTGGTAATCTGGGCTATTTTAACAACACTATCAGAAAAAAAAAACAAACAAAAAAAAAACAGGCACGACTAAAGTAAATTTACACATTTAAAGAAATTTTTATATTTACAGAAAAGGTTAGAATAGAAAAATGGGAGGGGAGGGGTTGGTGTGAAGAAGGCTCCAGGCCTGAACTAGGTCCTTTAAGAATCTGTAAGTAATCTGTACCCCATACAAAATGGAACAGTCTTTGCAGACTCCAGCTTCAGTTTTTCTGAGACTTTACTGTTATGAAGCAGCTAGAAAAATTTTACCTGCTTTGTGACATCCAACTATCCTTTAAACACAAGGACATATAGGACACGATAGACACAAGACCGTTTATTCCAAAAGTGAACCAAGAGCATATCCTTAGAATAATCAGTCCAATAAAAGGCTTTATTAAGTAGTGGGGAGAAAATGTAGATAGGCAAATCTGAGAGCACAGAAGTTATCTGGACAATGAAGGGTAAGTAGTAGCTGCAAACAAACTTCGGCCAGCCCACTTGCCTTGGCTGTGAACAGGGGAAAAATGTGTGTGTGCTTTTGGAACACTGTTCTTTGTATGACAATCCAACAATTCCTTTAAAAAGGGGAGGGGGGGTCACCTGGGTGGCTCAGCCCTTAAGCATCTGCCTTTGGCTCGGGTTGTGATCCCAGAGTTTTGGGATCCAGCATCCAGCTCCTTGCTCAGCCTGATGCCTCCTTCTCCCGCTCCCACTCCCCCTGCTTGTGTTCCCTCTCTCACTGTCTCTCTCTGTCAAATAAATTAAAAAATAATGATCTTAAAGGAAATGAAGTCCCCCCAAAATTCATTAAGTACCACCAGACCAGATTATAAAACTAGATGCAATTTCCAAAGACTTTTTTCCCCCTGATTTCAAAGGAGCCAGTATCAAGGGTTCCAAATAGTATTTTAACCTTTCGACTGTTCCCCTGTATGTAACTATTAAAATATATTTGATGACACTTTGTGGGATACTTTCTTAATACTGAGCCAGAATTAATAAGCGGGGATATATTTATTCCAAAGCCTTATTAAATCAGTCTTACAGGAAATTTTATACATTCAGAACAAACTAACAGAAAAGTAGAAATCACATTTAAGTTATATAGTAGGTCAAAGGGCAGCAAAATTTAATCGGCAAATTCCTGCCTAGCCATTTTGAAAGCATGTTCATTCTATCTCTACTCCAGAAGCCCTACTTCATCTTACAAGTACAGTTGACAAGTTTGATATTCTTAAGTACTGTGATTTTTATGCTCTGTGCTCTAGTCACCCAAGTTTACCTGTTATTTTTAGACAATTCCTTCATTTGTTAATATTCTTAGGAACTGAAAAATACTGAATTTTTTTCAACTAGAATTTTGCTTTAAAATTCCAGTTCCACATCCAGATGTCCTCATTTGTCTTTGCTACAGAACCAAGTTCTGTGCTTTAGAGTTAACACAGATGTGGCACAGGAGTTTTTGCTTGTTTACCCAATGCAGTTCTAGAAAATCCAAAATTCTGTTTTCCCAGATCAATTTTCCTAAAAATCCAGTAAAAGTTGGCATTGCCCGAATTCAGCCACTAGGTGGTGATAATGCAAAGATCCACATCTGTGACATTCTGAAGACAACTAAACTAGCAGGTTGAAGGGACAAACTTAATTAGGGATGTTTAGGCACTATTAACATGAGTTCATAGGCCAAATGGTAAGCAGTGAAAGTGCTTCCTATGTATTTGAGCAAGACTGCCTTTGTGCTGCAGTAAGCAGAGTAATGCAGTGCTTCTCAAGCTATCTGTGGTGAAGGGCTGGGTTTTTTGTAGTACCTAAAAAGTCAATAAAAATGAATTCCTAGACAAATGAAAGACATAACCTAGTGTTGGTAACCTGTGGTACGGGCACTAGTCTGAGGAAAACAACTAAGCCTCACTTAATAATGTTTGTCATGCAGTCAACAGAACTGGTTCAAATGTGGCTCCGTTACCATTAACTGGGTAGCCAGGGAAGGGTCATTTAACCTTCTAAGCCCCAATTTAATCATCTGGATTAAAAGAACTCAAGTTATCAATGATAACTTCTCAAGAGGCACTCAACTGTTAGTAGAAACTAAATAACATTATGTATTAAACAGACTGTCTCTGCTTCACCATCTTACTGACTGGGGTTTTTCCTATGAACAGTGTTCAGTTGATCATCCAACTTAGGATTTGAAACCTTGTTTGATGGCCCTAATGGAAGCACAACTACTTGGAGATCTTGACAAAAACCTGTCCCCTGAGAAGTGTACTCTCTTCTACTGAGCTGGCATCTCTACTGGGTGGAAGGACCACCAGAGGAGTAGGGGAGTCAGGGGGTGCCTGCTCAGCCAGGTGCATCTGCTGTCAGATACTTCTGTGTCCCCTGTGTTTGAAGAACTGCAGACACATTCAACTGCCAGCTCAAAGTCTAGGGTATCACCATAAAACCCACGAAAGGTTGGCATGTAAACTATATTAGGCCAAGTCAAAGATGGCACTTTGTTCTTTGACTCATCATTATAGCGAC
This sequence comes from Mellivora capensis, assembly GCA_004024625.1. Classification (NCBI taxonomy): domain Eukaryota; kingdom Metazoa; phylum Chordata; class Mammalia; order Carnivora; family Mustelidae; genus Mellivora; species Mellivora capensis. The sequence goes on along the minus strand of PISX010009828.1, from coordinate 7,980 downwards.
CATTTACTTTAACTTTCCTATGACAAACATACATGGCTTCGACCTTTACAACAATCCTGACAAGACGACTCATCTCAGAGATAAGGACACTAAGGTTCAGAAATGCTCATCTGCCTAAATCAAAAATGCCAGTTACTAATTCTAAAATGCTACCTGGAAACTTGTGCTCTTTAACACTGTACCTCATCCAGAAGCACAAATGGTGCAACTAGGGTGTCCAAATTGGTCTTTAAGTGAATAGAACAAAACCAAACTACTAGACCTGGTCCCCAAAGTTATAAAAGCTGTCAAGTCAGTCTAAACCACCAAAAAATACTGAAAAAGCATTAACTACCATACCAGAAAAAAAGTACCTCCCATCATGAATATGTCACTGAGGGTATTTTAAAAATCTTGGCACACCATATCCACTATTTAAAAAAATACAGGGCCCAAAGATCCTATATATCTGATATGAACTATAATTCTTACTAACAGAGGCTTGGAGTTTGAAATCAAGGTCCCCTAACGTGCTCACTTTGGCCAATGCAGTTTTTCAGCTTCTCTCGAAAAGTTCTGAGATGATAGGTGGCAATTCTGCCCAAGTGCATTTCTGCTCCAAGACAGAAAGGCCTAAGAAATCCACAAATGTGATCACCCCTTGAAAAACACATATGCTGGTGACAGAAAAAAAGAGCAGTAGAATTAAATTTTATAAGCCAGAGTGTGTTCTGTTTCTGTTAGGTAAAGGGATTTCTTCATAAGTTATTTTAATAAAAGGGAATTTCATAGGTAAAAGCCAATATTCAAAATTATAAAACAAATAGAACTCTCTGTGTACAATCACTGCATCAAAAATTTGCAAGATACTGAACAGAAATTCCTTAGTTGACGAATGTGGTTTGAAGGGGTAGTAAAATTTTTTTATGGCTGAAGCAAGAGTCTTGTTTCCTGTTGGCCCAAAAACAGATGTTTCATTTCCCAGATACGTAGGTTCGCCACTGTAAAGGAATATTCTTGTATAGTTGGTTTCTATCTTCTTGAATTCTGCTCCAAGTTCAGCCAACTTCTTATATGTCCTTAACACAAATTTAGAACAGTCATAGGATTCAAACCATGTCTCTGCCCCTCTTTCTGGGCTGGCTTGCACAGTCCATGTCTCATAATAAATCCCTGTTTCATTGTCCCGCTTTACCCACTTTGCCATTTCGTTAAATGTGTTTCCTAGTTAAAAAAAAAAAAAAAATTACCTATGTGAGCATCAAAGCTAATCAAATAGTTTTATGAAAATGTTCTAACCTGATGATTAAGGGCATGAATAAATAATAGTTTTTATTATTCTTTATTTACCTATTTATTATTTATACTAATAGTTCCAAACCTGCATCTCCCAATAGGAGTCCAAGCTCAGCCCATTTTTATTCTATTTTTCAAGGCACCAGGTATTTCTGAATCGTTAACATCAGCTATAACAGGTGTATAAAGCCTTACATACCAGCTCTATAAACATTTAAGGTATAGTCAAAAGCAAAATTAGATACATGCAGGAGCCCTCTCTTTACCCCACTCAACAAATCTTGGATTCAGAGGCAAAAGAAAGAAAACAAGGAAAAAATTGAGGAAGAGGTAAAAGTGAATGGGACAAAGGCAGTGTTAAGAATGGAAGAGGGGGCAATGCAGAATTTTTCTGTCACATGCACAGTGTGCATATAGTATGAACAGCAGCTGGGGGACCGGCTACTCTAGAAGGCTGGCCTACTAATGTTACAAGAGAAAGTAATTACTATACCCTATCCTCCTTGAATATTTGTTATTTCCCTTTTCTCTCTATAGTTGTAGCTGTTGGGGTTCTGCTTACAACCATCCACTAACCATTCTTAAAATGAAGAACTAAAGTGGAAATGTTTTTAGCCACGTTTGTGGATGTGATTCCAGAACATCTCACACTCTCCTACCATCTTGTACCAGACTAATCTCTCCAAAATTTAACAGAACACTTTGCATGGTTACAACCTCCTCTGGGCATTTACAATGCCTAACAGAGCCTGGCCCCAACATTTCACCTTGTTACCTTGTGTGAACCTTTCTTAAGTGCTCCAACTTGAGTCTATACTTCATGTCCTATAAAATGAAGAGTGGCTGCTTTGATCAATTTATGGAATTAAAATTGTGGAATAATATAAAGCCTGTTTTCTTAGAACTGGGGATACTGTTCTTAGTGTTCTTCAACTTTAAAAAGCCACTGCTATAATTAAGAGATAAGAATACTTCAAAACACTTCTGTAACATGAGAAAACATCAATGAACAGTATTAATCACAAAGCAGAAGGATAACTTGAAAGATTTAAGTACCAGCATATTACAAACTATTTTACATGAAATAGTGATCACTTTTTCATATCATAACTGTTGTCAGGATTTTCAGAGTAAGTAAGATAGGTGGACAGAGAAAGAAGAAATGTAACTGGCCTGGAATGAAAAGAAGAGTATAAACACCAAGCATAGTTAAAAGGGAAATGGACTTTGATATTGTTGGGATGGTTTGGGGCATATCAATTAGAAAGCAGTAAGGAAGATCAGATAACAGCATGGAATATAGTTAGAAGATCCCCAGATGACATTTTATCCCTGGTCTACAACCAGACCTGTGATTGTAAGAGACTGGTAAGTCATGCTACCTGGTTGACCCTCAATTCCTTACGTATTAAAGAAGTAGAGTGTTTTCTTTTCCTCACTGAACTGTGAGATAACATAATCCAAAATGCTGTGCAAAGAGCTATCAAAGTAGAAAGCATGTTAACATCCTCAAGTCTTGTGGTTGACTGCAAAATTCTTATCACAAACAGGGCTTTCCTTCCAGATTATTTCCACTTTCTTGGAGAGCAACAATTATAATGCAGAGCTCCATGAATCATATGGGCAAGCTCCCTACCTCTAGGATTCAATGGTAGTCTCATCCCCACTCTACACATGAGGTAATGAGTCAAGAAAGTAAAAAGGTCACCCAAGGTCACACACCAGTTTCTGATGAAAGCTCTGAACTTTTTTCATCACTACCCAACAACACATGAAGCAAAATTCTAAGTGTTTCAGCAACTTTCCAATACATTCAAAAGTAAAAAAAAATCTAAGAAAATCTTAAAGATAAAAATTTTCAATTGCTCGAGGAGCCTCAAGTCTGTAAGATCATGTATATTTTGGGAAGCAATGGCACGAAGTCGTTAAGAAAATGGTCAACAGGGCTTCACTGCCAGGGCTGGAATCCCACTTATTAGCTATGTGACTTTAACCACTTCGTGCTTTAGTTTCCCCATCTGTAAAATGAGGGGGGGAGGCAGAATAAGGGTATCTATTTCGGGGGGGGGGTTATGATAATAAATGATGTGATATATAGATAAAGAACTTGAAACTGCTGCTGAGCCCAGAGTAAGGCCCCATGAAACAGCTATTAATACTTCTTGACGTAAAAATATGGTATCATCACTAAAAGTCTTTTTCTAGATACAGTGAACCTTTAATCAGTTATTTTGTCAAGCATTTTGTGGATTTTCTTCCACTATTTCATTTAGAAAGTCCAATTTAATTGCAGAAAATATTTTATCATTTCTTTTTTTTTTTTTTTTTTTTTTTTTTTTTTACCATGGTATAGAGGAGAGACACTATCCATCATCTAAAGGTGAACTTGGCATGGGCAATAGTTTGGGTCAAAAGTTATTGCTTCCAGAAGTACACTTTGTAAACTGACATCGAGAATAGAACATGACTGAAATGTCTCAATGGGAGTAATTTTTTTTTCATTTGGATATTGATGTAATCGTCAGATACTGCCATATTTTTTGAAACTTACCGGATATGGTTGCTACTAGAACTAACGTCCCATTTTCCTTCCAGTGAATATCATCAATTCCTTCAAAAAAGCAGGCAGCTCCTTGATTACACCAGAAAGGGGCATTCATTTCAGGTCGGAGATGGGGAAATGTACAGTTTCCAAGTTGGAAAAGTTCATACCATTCCATTGTGAAGTTCTTGCCAGTTAAAGTGCTTCTGAATCCAATGGCATCATGCATAATTTTCTGTGTAAAAACCATACACGTATAAAAGCATTTGTGAAGGACCCACTGGTCCAGGAACCAAATAGGAGAAAATGTTAATATGACACAACTGCGTTCAGGTAGAACAACTGCTCAGCCATTCCTCTTCCATGTTATTCTTGCGTCCACTCTGTGGCTCCTCAAATTCCAGGCTCTCCTCCACTCTGTTTTTTTTTTAAATTATTTTTATTAACATATAATGTATTAGTTGCCCCAGGGGTACAGGTCTGTGAATCATCAGGCTTACACATTTCACAGCACTCATCATTCCACTCTGGTTGTTTTTAATTTTTTTTTAAAGATTTTATTTATTTATTTGACGGACAGAGATCACAAGTAGGCAGAGAGGCAGGTAGAGAAAGAGGAGGAAGCAGGCTCCCTGCTGAGCAGAGATGCTGATGTGGGGCTTGATCCCAGAACCCTGGGACCACGACCCGAGCTGAAGGCAGAGGCTTTAACCCACTGAGCCACCCAGGTGCCCCTCCACTCTGGTTTTGACCACTGCTGCCTATCTCAGATAGTAAGGATGTCTGCTATATGGACATGCTCTTAATTTCCTTAGAGTTTGAGAAACTCCGTGCCAGTCTCAGGCAGTTTATATACTTTGCAGGGGAAATAGTGGGTCAAGCGGTGAGCGATCCTAGCAGAAGTGTGTAAACAGGGACTGGAAGTGAAATGTTTCCCACCTGCCTTGCCCCTTCCTCTGGACTTCCTTTCTTACTTTCCAAGAGCTGGGTACAGGAGGTGGGTATGGATACAGAACATCAAAAAGGACTAGAGCAACCGCATTTGTTATTGTCAGGATCACAAAATATAGTAATATTTTTTGACTACACATTTTAAAGATTTTATTTATTTGAGAAAGAGAGAGAGCAAGCGCATGTGCACAAGCTTGTGAATGCCCGCATGCCCTTGAGAGAGAGGTGCGGGGCAGAGGGAGAGAGAGGGAATCTCAAGCCGAGTCTGCCCCCAAGCACAGAGCCGAGGCAGGGCTGGATCTCATGACCCCAAGATCATGACCTGAGCCTAAACCAAGAGTCATATGTTTAAGCAACTGAGTCACCCAGGCGCCCCACTGACTATTCATTTTAAACATGAAGAAGAACACCAATTAAACATTTCTCCAATTAGCCCTTTGAACGGCAATTATTCCCTCAAATCCACTTAATAAATCACCTAATTAACCAAAGTTATAAGATCAAGATACAGCCTTACCAAGTGTCCCAGGAGGTTCCCGTATTTAAATTCCCATACTGGGGCTTGTAACCGAAAGACTTCAATGATATCATCACCTTTCATAACTGGGATAGGTGAGCCAGTTGGACAGAACGTGTATTTAGCTTGACAATAAGGATCTGGTTCTGGACGGAAGGAAAAGCGTCTAATAGAGAAAAAGAAACCACTAACTTAGATTCTAATAGGAATTTGGTTCTTCTCTTCTTGCACATTTTCGAATCCAGAAAATGTCAATAACATTTTCAGAGAAAACATTCAAAACTTTAGCCCACAGTGTTTAAACATTTTCTGTTATCCTGTGAACAAATGCCAATGATGTCTTTATTTTTATTTATTCACTTAGTAGAGAGAGAGCACAAGCAAGGGAAGCAGCAGGCAGAGGGAGAGGGAGAAGCAGGTTCCCCACTCAGCAGGGAGCCTGATCTGGGGCTTGATCCTAGCACTCCGGGCTCATGACCTGAGCTGAAGGCAGACACTGAGAGCCACCCAGGCGCCCAACAATGATGGCTTTGATAGCAAATGATACATTAAAAGCACTTTGATAAATGCATGCTTCTTAGTTTCCTCCTCCCATTGTGAAAATCTTAAAGGTGGGGGCTGTATCTTAAAATGTTGACAGATCAGATCTTATTTAGTAGACAAATACTGAATAAAGTAGTATTTTCAAGTGACATTTAATTTTCTAAACACTCCATGTTAAGGTGATTCCAAAATAATTATGATTAAATAGAATATATTTTCTATTTTCCTAAGAATTAACCAACAGGAGTGCCCCTCCATTTGCTAGGTGGGACGTGGTCCCAATTCACTAATTGTTTAATAATGCCAATGAAATCTTTATAAACAATTTTAAATAAGGAAATTAACCAATGATCCTTCAACCAATTTTATGCAAGCTCTACTATGAGTCAGATGCTATACTAGGAAGGAGGAAAACAAAATTAAAATGATGTTCCCTTCAGAGTCCTATGGGCCCAAAAAAGAAATCACTTCTACCTGATGTGGGGATGAGGAGGGCAAAGAAAAGAGATGAAGACCTGGCTTAGGTTTTAAAACACTTCCAAAGGTCAGGACACAAAAATAGAGAAAACATTCAGTATTATAAGACAGGAAGTAAATAAGACTATGAATGAGGAATTCAGCCTTCCCAGCAGGAGAGGGAGGCAGGGACTGTCATTTTGCACTGACTCAGCAAGATCCACAACCCCTGGAAGCTACAACTGGCCAGGAGTGAGCCCCAGAGTGAGGTTCAAGGATTTTAAGTAGTAGACCTGGTCTGACTGGATTTGCCACAAAACAAACCTTATTCTATGAGTTAGAAGACAGCAGTGAGAGAGGGGAAGTTAAGGCTGAGGTCAGGTAGGAGGTTACTGTAATAATGTAACTAGAATACCCCAGAGAAGGCCGTGGCAGTAGGGCTAGGGTGTGGACGGTAGTAGTAGATACCCCTGGTCACCTTCCGTAAGTGGCACTGGAAGATACTGATGAAAGAAAGAGGCTGCCTCCATCTACCCTCGAGGAATCCTGGAGCTCTAAGGTTTGAGAAAGATCTGTTCTCTTATAACCCTAATATAGCAACAAAAATGTCTATTTTAATAAATTAGAATACTGATGTTAGCCAAAAATATTATCCCCACCCCAGACAACATTCATGAGACTTAGGTATACTTCTTACCTGTTTTACAGGTGCTCATTTGGTTTAAACAAATACATTAACTATATACAGTTTTCACTCGGCCACAGCTAAACCTCTTGTAGGTCAAGGGTAATTTCAAAAGCATAATTTGTATGAGCTTAATAAAGTTAAATTTTATTATATTCAGTTGAGATTAGAAACTTTTATAGAAACATGGAGTTATAGTTATAGTCCATACCTTGCCCTAATTTTAAATCAAGTAGTTTTGGATTTACAATCCTTTATTTTATTGAACATTTAATTTTTTACTTCTTATGAACCTTTTTTATTGAATTTTTTCCCCAAGAAACCCCAAACTTCTCTTTTTCTATATATCAAGCAAAACAAAGGAAGTGGTGCAAACCTTTCAGTGCGCAGAATACACTAATATCCGGGCTTGACCATAGCTGACATTTACTAGATGTAATCCTCCCAGCAAACCTGGGGTAAATGCTGCTACTATTCCTGCTAACTCAGGACCCGTGGTCACAGAGATCCGGAGTATCCAACAGCTAGTGACGGTGGTGCCCAACTTGGAACCCAGAGTTCTCTCCAGACCACAACGTTCACCTGACACCCCACTCACGGTTCTGTCCTCCGAAATAGTCGTGCGTTTTCAAAAGCCCTGCCTGATTGTTAACAGCACGTTTTCTTTCTGTGTGTTTAACCACCTGGTCGTCTTAGGCCGTGTAAATAACTCCTCTAGGTCAGAGGCTCCAATCAGCGTCACAGGTTTGCAGCCTGTATTCTGGTCTTATGACCACATCCTACACGCAGACTGGAAACGGGGGCAAACGAGGTCACCAACCTTCCCGGGGTGCCGGGGTCCAAGGACGCGTGGCTTTTGGGGATAATAAAAACGTAAAGTCCCAGAGGACCCAGGCCAGTAGGTCATGCTGTAAACTGTGCCAATGGGTACGCGCTCACGGTAACTAACGACGTGCAGGGCGTTAAGTAATAAACGTGATATTCAAAGTCTCCCCAAACTATTCGAACAGT